>JAHWFP010146059.1:0-13569 GCA_023313725.1 Lithobius niger
AACGACAACCTATCGTCGTTCAGCCCACACGAGCAAAACTTTTGGAAGAGAAGGAACTCATTAAAAATTCCTTTAGCCAGCATCGTGTACCACAGCAGCAAGTGGAAACTGACCACGCCCCATCAATTCACGATTGGCTACAGCGTCGTCATGGTGTTCAGGTAAAATTAAAAAGGAGCTCTTCAGATAGTGATGTAAGCCGCCATTTGTCCATGTCCGGAAAACCGGAATTTAGTCAAACCAGCTTCACAAGTTGGCTTGTTGCAAGGAGCAAATCACAACCTAACCTAATGTTAGACACTTGTAAATCTATGCAATCCAAGATCGGCAGAAAACGTACTTCTGTTGAATTTTTTAATTTTTACCCCGAATTTGGTAAAATCAGCTTGCCTAAATTTGATCTAAATTAAGTGTAGTTTTTTTTCAGTTTAAGAGTATGTAAAACCTTGGAGTAGGTCTCCCTACTGAACAACTAAACATGCTAGTTTTTTTTTCTGTTCCTCTTTAAAATTAGGACCAATGTTTTAGTGTGAACTCTATGTCAGTCTAGGGAGGAAATTAAGGCCTAATTAAGGCTCTAGTACTGAATAGGGGTTACCAGTGAAACAGATTGTTAAACCTAACCTAATGTAGTTTTTTTCTGTAAACAAGAGTTTTTTTTTGCAATTAAAAACGAAAACCTGAACCCAGTGTTTTCCCAGGCTAGCTTATTTTAAATAATGAGTTGTAGGCCAATACAAGTGTGGCTCCATCTAGGAGCAACTAAAACCTAAATAGTATACATGTTGAAATTTTAATTTTAAACTTCAGAGACTGCACAAACCTGAAAAGAAACATGTCAATGCCGACACACTTAGCCGATATTTTGTTTAAACAGTAAAGTTCAAACATTTTGTTTTCAGTAAAAATTGACTGAAAATTAATTTGTGTCCTTATAATATCAATTAGCTCTCACCCACAAAGATCTCTAGACAGACTGTTTCGCCCTTGTTTGGGCTCGTCAGTAGAGAATACTTTGTGAATACTTTCTCTACTGACAAGCCCAAACAAGGGCAAAACAGTCTGTCTAGAGATCTTTGTGGGTGAGAGCTAATTGATATTAAACGATCAATTGGTAAAAATGGTACTAGGCCCGGGTGTCAGCCATTCAGTAGAATGGAGCCCCAAACAAGCAGACGATTCTGCTATTTCGCTTGCTGAAACCGTATTCGTTTCGCCATTGTCATTGTGTCCTTATTATGACAGTTTTGGTCCGTTGGAAGCTCATCCTTAAGCAACTTCCAGTTAATCCCTGTTTTGGACTTTCTCACCTAAATTTTAAGTGCCAATGCTTGCTCCTTTTGTCATTATCAACGCCTTCCTCTGTGAAAGGATAATTACAAAGATTGTACGACACGTTTAACAATATTCATTAGGAGTATTCTACGGGGGTTGCAACTTGTTCCCGATTGGCCCTTCTTTAAGTTTTATACGAAATGGTTTTCTTTATAAAAAAAAACGTCTTTCTACCCCTGGGAGATAAAGGATAGCCCTGTTTAGAAGGTTGTTGCGTTTTTATCCACAAACCTCCCAGTGTTGTATTTTATGTACAAGTTGCTTGGTAACCTTAAACCATTCTAGTGGTATTAGTTACTGTTAAATAGAGCCGGTGTTCTACCAAGTGTTCATAGAATATTCTCTTCTAACCGCTATCGTAGCCTAGGTTGAGGGTGGACGGCGAGGTGTTTTCGGTAGTTTCACAGCTAAAAAAAATCTACAATTTGACATAATCCGGACTCGTGAGAACGATTAAGTGGCGGGACGCCTCGTTTGACAGTATTCTTTTACAACAAACTTAACTTTGTTTTTCTAGTGTGTTTCTTGATATTTGTAATTTTTGCCCCCCTCTCTGAATACTTGTACGATTTTCCTGCACGGAAGCAGCGAGGACAGTATTTAGTTAGTGGTTGCAAAAACAGTGTTCTTAAATTTATGTAATTTTAACTTTGCTTTAAAATTAATTAAGCCACAAAAACGTTAGTCCCCCCAAAAAATATAAAACGGCGATTTTAATTTTTGCAAAACCAGTGTTCCTTTTAACTATGTAGATCCTGGGATAGGACTAAGTATCCCCTGGAGGTGTATTTCCTCAAACTGAAGATGTATTTCTCAACCAGATGCAGTTATACAGTGTATTTTTGCAATTTAGATTACAGTGCTTGGCAGTTCAAGTTTTTGCATATCTTGTGTGCACTAATCCATTCTGTTCTAGCTTCTATTATGAAGTTCACCAAGAACCTCAAATAGAATCTCCTTGGTGGGGAGCTGTAAAGAAGGCCCGTTCTTCACTAGATTTGAGAGGAGACCTCAACTCAAACCATCAAAAACCTGAGGGTAAAATTTCGTTTACGGCAACGAACACTTTTTTTTTTATTTGCGCTCCAGCGCTAAAAAGACCGCGGTCTTTGGATCACCATAACTCCGTGAAAAATGGACCAAATCGTTTCAACTTGGAAGCCCTTAATAGCCACATACTTCAGCTGTATTTGTATTTACTTTTATTTTCACTTAGGCATAAAGCCAAAGACATTAGCTTAGTGTGTGATAGGAGGTACTTAATCTAATTTTGATGTACAGGCATACTTTGTTTGATATTTCTTAAGTTTATTTACGGTGACGATCTTGAATACTTTTGAGAAATTTCCAACTGCCAAAACCAATTATCTGCGTCTGCAAATAATGATTGAAACTATTTAAAATGCGTTTTAGCATCTTGCTGGTACTTTTAAACTTTGCTTTTATAAAATATTTAACGTAATCTTTTGCCATCACCACTACCGGAGCTTAGGCAACATCTTAACTTACGAATTTTCCCGGACACGTCTTTTCTGTTTGTACTTAGTTGTTCCTAGCAAAACTGACTTGGCTTTCGATTTCCCAAAGTAAAACCTGGCTTCCCAATGTTAATAACCGAATTTATGGAGATCATTCCTTCAATAGTCGCGATGCATAACATCGTGGTTAAATAAGAAAACAATCCGTAGTAATTAAAGGCCTTATTCACGTTCTAAACAATGAGTATAACTCTACCGGCCTCTCTTTATCACGCAGTCCATAGTTATTCCTTCAAACGGCGCCAAGCGAAAAATCCTTTGCGATGCCGACCTTTCCATTGTTCTCAAGGCCCTCAGCCAACCAGACCTCGTAGCTCTCCTGGTCGTCCGCGCGAACTTCCGGTAATGTGTATATAACCCCAGCCCCAGGAGGCAATCGTTAGCACACGCTCAGCAGATCTCAAAGCCAGTGGTACCTACACCAGTCGGTATAGGAGATGTCCCGTCCGAATGTTGCCATGCCGGGCAAAGGTAGTTGGTTCGTATAACTAGTATTGACTTAGAAAATTTAACTTTTGGAAACCCCATTCAAAATTATAGTTCTAAACTTAATGACTAACCTTAAGCTTTGAGAATTTATGGAGGTGGTACCATGATCGGCATTAATGACCCCCCACCCCCATAACGTCAGGTTTCACGGTCCCTTTCTAAAAACCAGCTTTTTTCCGTGTTTTAGTATGAATTTACTCAAACACTAATTAGATCACGTAAACCAATTAGGTTTGCAGACGCAGTGACTTCGATGGCTAGTTGCCCAAACTCATGTAAGTGTTTTCGTTGATTGGCAGAGTTTTTGTTAACTTGAAGTGACAAATTCTAAATGGCAGATTTGATTCTAAGTCGCACTTAGAAAACATAGTCTGGTAGTATTTCGTGTAATTCCCGCGGTTTGCACTTAATAACAGGTTCTTGCGAGTTCCCGGCAGAACTTTTTCTTGTCGAAATTGTTGTTCTTTGCACATAACATGTAAAGTTTGAAACTGAATTTAATATAAATTCTTGTCAGATTTAATGTAAATCTCGTGTTGCTTTAATTTAAAAGCTTTCTTGTTGATACTAGTTGAAATGTAAATACTTGCTTTTTATATTTGCTTGTCATTTAATAAACCAAGAGTTTGTGAAACGTTAGTTGTTTACTAGTACGATTAATTGCTAGACTTAATTAGTTAAGAAAATCACTTATTACTTAAAGTCAGGACTGCAATTAACCACCCACCTGGTGGCAGCGAATAACCCCCTTTAAAATTGACTAGTTAGCCTACAGTTAGGACCGATGACTCTCTGTTACCCGTACTGGGCCAGTAGTACATGTGTGCTGTTTCCTGAAAAGTAAAAACCGCCACCGCAACTAGTAATTTAAAGGTCAAAACCATCTTGATGTCGGCAAGGCTACAAGCACCTCTACAGTCGTAGCTTCGGCCGCTACAATGTAGCGTTTCAACAGAAATGAGTACCTACCGTTCGGTAGGTACGATTGGCTCAAAGTTGTTCATCATTGTTCAACACAAACAATAATTTCGTTATTTTCTTTTCATTTTCATGTTGCTAGTTATGGTTCATAGGAACTAAGGAAATGAACTGTTAGTTCTGCTGCCCAGCTCATCAAGACATAATTTTGTTCTGACTAGTAAGACGTTACCAGATAGGGCTGCAGTCATCTTGGCTTGCCGGCGTAATGAAAGAGTCAATCACTCCGTTTTGTGGTGGGGGGGAGGTGGTGGGTGGGCCATTTTGTTTTTAAAGGCATACTACTAGAAATAACTACTGCAACGAATGAATGCGTTTAGGTTTTGAGTGGGTCAGGCAAGCTGTCTGTCTGCTTCGAGATAGCAGTTCGTGTGTCTAATCGTTTGGAAAATACGGTAATTAAAAAACTAAAATTTTTTCTCCTTCAAGCTCGGAATTCTAGGGCCTTCGTTTTAGCGGGGCCCCCCGCCTAGCGGGGGCTACACCTACGGCCCTGAGTGATGGAGATATGCAGAAAAATTTGTAAAATAATTGAAAGCTACAAAATATTCACGTAAAACAAATAAAGGTTATGTCTGTAAGGTTTATTTGATTGTTGTAGTGTATAGCACAGGGTTCGAACAGGTCCTTAAAAACCTGAAAATATCCTGGAAAATAAAAATGAAATTCCAGGCCTGGAAAAGTCCTTGAAAAACTCGAAAAATCCCTGAAGTTCTGGAATTGTCCTGGGAATTCCCATAACATAAAATCACGTTTCTCTTTTCCTTGTCAGGCATTGTATAAAGTATATTTAAACTTAAAAATATAACTATTATAAAAAACTGATAAAAAACTGAAACCAGTGGTAGTGCGTTTCACCAGTGTCACTGTCATTTAATGGAACAAAATTTCTCACTTCTCACCACAGTGTTGATCAGTGTAGCAGTGCTCACAGCGTCTCGAGGTGCTTACTGTCTGGCACCGACACCTGGTGTAGTTGCAGTTTTGTTAGAACTACTTTCGAAGTGGCTGTTTATATTTTCACGGAAAAATAGCATAGCAGTAACTACTGCACGGTTAGGAGTAGAGCGTCTACGTCCTATCTATGGAATTTAGTACTAACATTTCCTAGTTTCGCTGCCACCACGGTGGGTGCGAGTTTAACTGCCTAACAGTGAGTTTAAATTAATAATGATTTCTTAAATATTTAACCCATGCAATTAAATCGGTCTATAAGCAATTGAGTTTTAAAACGACTCTTGGTTTTAATAAAACAGGGGAAAGAATAACACTTTACATTTGCAATTAGTCTTTACAATAAAAAATATTGACTGAATACCTTTACATTAAAGCACATGCAAAAACCGGTAACCGGCGTTTACTGTGGTTTAGACACGACATAATAGAAGAAAGAGCACACAACAAATGTTCACTTAAATTTTCGGCGAATAATTGCGTCCGTCTTCTTCAGAAGTTGGTTAGAAAAATACGAGCACACTTTGATGTATAACAAATACCGGCTAAGAATTTACATTAAATTCATTCACATAATTTCGATTAGAAAAATGTTATGTGGAGTCACTTTAACTCTAAGTTAGAAAATGCAGCTTACATTTCAGACCTAGTCTTAAGATTTCGTTTCTAAAGTACCTTACTAAAGATCAAATCTACTTCACATTGAATCAAGCAAGCAATATCAAGGTTCTACCGTTGAAGGATTCTGCTTCTATAATAAAGTTTCAAGATCTTGGTGATCGAAAATTCGTTCAGTTACATGGTGTAAAAAAACAGAAAAGAAAGCCAGTTTTTAGGAAGGGAACCTTAAACCCTTAAGTTATGGAAGGGGGGGGGGGCAAAAACTGCCGATGAATTTAACTACCCATAATTTTTTTAAAGTCAGAAGTTAAGTTAAATCTCTAAAATAAAAAAATTTAGAATAAAGTCCAAAAAATTAAAATAAAGCTAAACTATTGAAAATTCCGTAGCGGTTTTTGCTCTGAAAATCCATCTCACTTTTTAAAGTTCAGGACCTAAACACGCACAATTTCAGAAAAAGGAGAAAACCATACCAGTATTCCTTGCGAATTTTCGACAGACTGGGAACGTCTGTCCTCATCAGCACTATTACATTCTTGAAAACTGTTGTTTACATTCTCTTCCATCTTTTGAGCTCGGCGTTCCTAAATGGCGTGGCCTCCGTTACTTGTTAGGCTTACTGTCCCACTGATCTGTAAGAATACTTGAAAATTCCACTCTCAGGAGAAAACGGATTCCCGGATTTGAGGGGCCCTGCTTGTTCATAAGGTGCGTCTTTTTCCCTAAATGCTGCTGGATTGCGAGTGATTCCAGTCCTCTCAGATGTCCGTCAAAAGGGGAACTTGATTTTGGCAGGGTGGCTGTTCCTACCTTACCTACCTTAGAAACGGTGACAATCTAAAAGATGTACTCCAAAATAAACGAAGAATGGCAGTCGACGGGAAGAAAGATGAGAGAGGAAAATAAAGATAAAGATGTCTTGGCCAAGATCTAAAATACTAGGGAAGGAGCATATCGGGTTCCATGTGATGGGTGCGATGCTGTTTATATTGGTGAAATGAGGAAAGGTGTCCGAGCAAGGGTAAAACAACATATGGCCGACACACGTAATGGAGTGAAAGAAAACAGCACAGGGAAACAAAACATAAGATAGGATGGGAGAGAACAGCCACCCTGCTAAACTCAAGTTCCCCTTTTCACAGACATCTGAGAGGACTGGAGTCACTCGCAATCCAGCAGCATTTAGGGAGAAAGGAGCACCTTATGAGCACGCAGGGCCCCTCAAACCCGGGAATCCGTTTTCTCCTGAGAGCGGAATTTTCAAGTATTCGTACAGATCAGTGGTACAGTAAGCCTAACAAGTACCGGAGGCCACGCCATTTTGGAACGCAGAGCTCAAAACATGAAGAGAATTAAACAGCAGTTTTCAAGAGTGTAGTAGTGCCTGATGAGGACAGACATTCTCAGTTTATCGAAAATTCGCAAGGAATACTGGTATGGTATTCTCCTTTTTCTGAAATTGTGCGTGTTTTGGTCCTGAACTTTAAAAAGCTAAACTAGTTTACCCAAACAACTACCTTGCACAACATGGCAACATTCGGACCAGTGACATCTCTGCTCTGACCGCCGTTTTAACGTCTGGCTTTGATGGTTGAGCTATGCTATCGATTGAGAACTGCTTGGCCTTATAAAGTTGGTTTACCGAAAAAACCAAGATTGGAGATGATACCCGGACTCCAACTATCAAAAACCTCGGGGAACAATCTTCGTTTCCCAACGAACACTTTTTTTTCCTTGAGCGCCCAAGTGCAAAAAGACCTCGGTGTTCAACATCACCTATCTCCACCAATAACGGACCAAATAGATCTATTTCTTCAACCCTTAATAGCCCTACACTTCAGCTTTATTTCCACGAGAACAGAACTGAAAATTTTATCACCAGTATTTCACAATCACAGTTTGAAAAACGTCTTAAACTGGCCGTAGCGCTCCCAACTTCCGGTCGCCGTTATTGGAAAAATCCTGTATATTTGTATTTATTTCTTATTGTTGTAAAGAAGGCACGGTTCTTCACTAGATTTGAGAGGCAACCTCTGCTCAAACGATCAACAAACTGAGGGAATTTTCGTTTACGGCAACGAACAATTTTTTTTTCTTCCTCGGCACCGAGGCATCAAAACACCAACTTCAAACATCTGTAACTCCGTGAAAAATGGTCCGATTCGCCTCAACTTTAAAGCTCTTAATAGCCATGAACTTTATCTGTATTCCCCCGGAAACAGATCATCAAAATTCCATCTAGAACATTTTCTACAGCCATTTGAAAAACGCACGAAACCGATGCCGTAACTCTCGTAGCGCACGAGGTGCCATTTTTCAAAACTTGTAGAAATTGTATTTACTTTCTATTTTTCACTTAGGCATAAAGCTAAAGACAATAGCTTAGTGTTTGATAGGAGGGGCTTCCTCTACGCAGGTACTTAACCTCATTTTGATGTACAGACCTATTTTTGTTTGATATTTCTTAAGTTTGTTTACGGTGACGATCTTGAACATTTTTGGGAAATTTCCAACTGCCAAAACCATTATCTGCGGCTGCAAATAATAATTGAAACCTTTAAATGCGTTGTAGCATCTTGCTGGTATATTTAATCTTTTATTTTTATAATATATTAACGTAATCTTTTGCCATCACCACTACCGGAGCTTAGGCAACATGTTGATACCAAAAACCACCGGACACGTTTTTCTTTTTTGTTTAACTTAGTTATTCCTTGGAAATCTGACTTGGCAACCCAATTCCCAAAGCAAAACCTGGCTTCCTTCAATTAAAAATAGTATTTACTGAGATCTTTCCTTCAATTGTCGCGATGCCTAACATCGTGGTCTAATAATGAAACGTTCAATAATAATAAAAGGCCTTTTTCACGTTCCAAACAAAGAGTATGACTCAACTGGCCTCTCTCTATCACGCAGTCCATAGTTACTCCTTCAAACGGCTCCAAGCGAAAATCCTTTGCGCTGCCGACTTTTCTATTGTTCTCCGAGCCCTCCACCAACCAGACCCCCGTAGCTCTCCTGCCCGTCCGCGCGAACTTCCGGTCCGTAGCATAAAAAGCCCCAGCTCCCCTCACTCCTCAGCACCCGCTCAACAGATCTCAAAGCCAGGAAGTCACTACGCCAGTCGGTATAGGAGATGTCCCTCCCGAATGTTGCCATGCCGGGCAAAGGTAGTGGTTCGTATTAGTGGTTCGTATTATTTTAGAAAATTTAATTTTTGAGAACCCCATTCGAAATTATAGTTCTAACTTAAAACTAACCTTAACTTTGAGAATTTATGGGTGGAGACGCCCTAGTCGGCATTCTTGGTCCCCCTCCTCCATAACGTAAGGATTCACGGTCCCTTTCTAAAAACCAGCTTTTTTCCCGTGTTTATTGTATGAATTTACTCTAACACTAAAATGATCACTTAAACCAGTTAGGTTTGCAGAAGCCGAGACTTTGATGGCTAGTTGCCCAAACTCATGTAAGTGTTTTCGTTGATTGGCAGAGTTTTTGTAACTTAAAGTAACAAATTCTAGAAAGGCAGATTTGATTCTAAGCAGTACTTAGGAAACATAGTCTGGTAGTATTTTGTGTAATTCCCGCGGTTTGCACTTAATAACGGGTTCTAGCGAGTTCCCGGGCTGAACTTTTTCTTGTCGAAATTGTTATTTTTCTTTGCATCATGATGTAAAGGTTGAACTGAATTTAATGTAAATTCCTGTGAATTTTAATTGTAAAATTTGTGTGGCTTTAATATAAAGCTTTTTCTGGAGATACTAGTCTGAAATGTAATACTTGTTTTTTTAATATTTAACTGTCATTTAATAAAACCAGAGTTTGTGAAACGCCAGTTGTTTGCTAGTACGATTGATTGCTAGACTTAATTAATTAAGAAAACCACTTATTACTTGAAGTCAGGACTGCAATTAACCACCCACCTGGTGGCAGCGAATACCCCCCTTAAAGTTACTTAGTTAGCCGACGATTAGGACAAATGACTCTGTTACCCATGCTGGGCCAGTAGTACAAGTGTGCTGTTTCCTGAAAAGTAAAAACCGCCACCTCGAGAAGTAATTTAAGGATCAAAACCATCTTGATGTCGGCGAGGCTACAAGCACCTCGACAGTCGTAGCTTCGGCCGCTACATTGTTTCTTTCAGGCAAAAAGCCTAAAAACACTAGCTTAGTTGTGTCAATAGGACGGGCTGTCAAACGGCACTTAACTTCACATACATGTTGGATGCAGACATTTTAGTACGATATTTTTTATTTTATTTGACGATCCCAAATGCCATGAAAAATGTCAGTCTACCTCAAAACTTCATTCTCTGCTGAGAAATTATAAACTTATTTTAACACATTATAGCATTTCACTAAGCTTGTTTATCTAATCTTTTACATATAGATATAATCTTGTGCCCCTTGTACCCTACCAAGAGCTCCAACCCTTTTAATTAAAGTCAATTTTACCGGACTCGAATTTTCGATGTAAATATTTCATTTAAAATCTCCTTCCAAACTCCGACTTTGACCACATCCGAATGCAAACCATCTAGCTTTCCTTCAATTAAACTTATAGAAAAGATCTGAGCATCCTTCTATTAATTATAAGTCAAACAGTTTAAAAGTAAAGGCCTTTTCACTTTATTAATCAAGTAAAACTTAAAATGCACTTTCTTTACATAGGCCTCGTTCCTACAAAGTAGCTCCACTCAATCCGTTTATAAAACTGCCAGCTCTTCCCACTTTCCATTGTTCTCCTGGCTCTCAGCCAATCAGGAGGGCGCAGCTATCCTCGACGTCCGCGCTTGGTCTGGCTGGATCCCCCACGCTAGCATAAAAACGACAAGGGCGAAACGAATACGGTTTCAGCAAGCAAAATAGTAGAATCGTCTGCTTGTTTGGGGTTCCAGGCCTAGGACAATTATTACCAATTGATCATTTAATTGATGATCATTAGCTCTCACCCACAAAGATCTCTAGACAGACTGTTTCGCCCTTGTTTGGGCTCGTCAGTAGAGAATACTTTGTGGATGAGAGCTAGGCTACGCTTGCTACGGCAAATGACAAGGGCGAAACGAATACGGTTTCAGCAAGCGAAATAGCAGAAATTTCTGCTTGTTGGGGCTCCATTCTACTGAATGATTGACACCCAGGCCTAGGACAATTTTTACGAATTGATCATTTAATATCAATTAGCTCTCGTCCACAAAGATCTCTAGACAGACTGTTTCGCCCTTTTTAAGGCTCGTCAGTAGAGAATACTTTGTGGATGAGACCTAGGCTACGCTTGCTAGGGTAAATGACAAGGGCGAAACGAATACGGTTTCAGCAAGCGAAATAGCAGAATCATTTGCTTGCTTGGTGCTCCATTCTACTGAATGGTTTACACCCAGGCCTAGGACAATTTTTACCAATTGATCATTTAATATCAATTAGCTCTCACCCACAAAGATCTCTTGACAGACTGTTTCGCCCTTGTTTGGGCTCGTCAGTAGAGAATACTTTGTGGATGAGAGCTAGGCTACGCTTGCTAGGGCAAATGACAAGGGCGAAACGAATACAGTTTCAGCTAACGAAATAGCAGAAACTTCTGCTTGTTTGGGACTCCATTCTACTGAATGGTTTACACCCAGGCCTAGGACAATTTTTACCAATTGATTATTTAATATCAATTAGCTCTCACCCTCAAAGATCTCTAGACAGACTGTTTCGCCCTTGTTTGGGCTCATCAGTAGAGAATACTTTGTGGATGAGAGCTAGGATACGCTTGCTAGGGCAAATGACAAGGGCGAAACAAATGCGGTTTCAGCAAGCGAAATAGCAGAAACTTCTGCTTGTTTGGGGCTCCATTCTACTGAATGGTTTACACCATGGAGGAAAGAAAAGAGATGGAGCTGGCATGGCGTCAGAGCCACGCGCTACCTGCTGAAGCCAGTTGGCGGAGAGAAAGTCGCATGGCCGCCATCTTGGTTACTTCAACACTGCTTGTCTGCAAACGTTCGCACCGCACATTTCTTCCATATCTTTTCAACTTTTTCGATGAAAGTAGAAAAAAAAAACTGGTTCAGTAATTTCAACTTCAAAAATAACAATCCCAGACATAAACAAAATAAAATTACAAATTCTTGAGTTTTGTTAATGCAACGTTTAAGGTTGCATTAGAATACTTTTTCAACGTTTAAACTCGTGGTGAATTAAGGAGTTTTAATAAACATAGCCTAAACTTAACCAAAGTACTAGACATTAAAAAAAAAAATACTGTATTCTCCAAGAAAATAATATTTTAGTCGTAGTAACCAAGGATTCTTGTGTGGTTTCCTCAGCTGAAGGTTATACAAATTGTGGAATCTTTTTCCTACTTGAAAGTAGAAAAAAGAAAAAGGAATTATATTTTGCAATAAAAGGAAAAATCCATGACCAGAGCCAGTAGCTAGGAATTTTCTTCTGGGGTGGGAGGGGGGAAGGGACTGGCAAAAAAATAAACACAACCGGTACCATTTCAATGAAAAAAAAAACATCTGACGCAAAAAATACTTCTGATATTATATTAGAAAAAAAAAAAAACTGAAATTGAACTTGGGTAAGCTAAGTCCCTCTTGTCTTTCTTGGGGACACTTAGTCAATTTTGAAAAAAAAATTGAAATACCCATGGCCGCAGCTAGGAATAATTTTTTCTTGGGGGAGGGGGAGTAAGGGTGAGGAGAGAGACGGGGAAAAAAATCGGTACCATTTCAATGCAAAAAAGACTTCTGACGGTAAAAAAGCTGAAATATAATGGAAAAATTTAAATTGGACCTGGGTAAGAATGGAAAAAAAAACTGAAATTGAACCTGGGTATGCTTTTTTAAGTCGCTCTTGTCTTTCTTGGGAACACTTACCACACAGTACTACCCCCCTCCGTCCCCTCCAAGCCTGCGACCTTGTCTATGTCAGTATAATGGGGTTTAATTTCTCGCTCATTTAAGCAATAATGGATTCAGTAAATAAACTTTTGAAATTGCAGTATACTTTAAAAGGGCATAGGTTTTTTTTTCGCTGACTACTACACGAAATAAAATAATAAATCCCTGATTTTAAAACACTTTCTCCTACCCAAGGCAATTGGGAAGATTTTCTACTTGGGCCTACCTTGTAGTAATGATCATCCGCACTGACATTACAGCATGAAGGTCAAAACGTCGAAAATTTTCCTACCTACATAATTTCACGTGAACTATTGTTAAAATGGCAATGAATTTTCAATCAGGCAAACATTTACATTTTATATTACACAATTACATTTTTTTACTTTTATGTCGCACAGTTACACGAGGTGTCTTGTTTTCCGTCTTGTTGGTGCAGCCGAATGCCACGCAAACGACCGTCGTTCAAAATTCAATCACAGCTATGGTAAATGACGGGCTATGGTTAATAATACTCAAGATAACATCTCTGTAAATGCCCGATAATATTGGTTTAGTACCCACGTGAGTACCATTGTCAGCGGCGTGGGCGAACTACGCGAGTCGATCTCTCGAACTAACCAAGATGGCGGCACGACCGTGAGGCGACGAAAGCGCCCTCCCTCGGCTGGCGTCCCTACGATGACGTCATGCCACCTCCATCTCTTTTCTTTCCTCCATGGTTTACACCCAGGCCTAGGACAATTTTTACCAATTGATCATTTA
>JAHWFP010146060.1:4613-30293 GCA_023313725.1 Lithobius niger
TGAGCATCGCCAAAAATGTCCAAGTTATGGATAAGTGGACATTATTTTTAAGGATCTTCCACAGTCAGTCATTTGTGATCGCCCCTGGACATCATTTTAAATCCTGGCGGACTCGTGTAGTCGGTTGAGGCTGCGTTATTGTTTTTAACTTTCTGCTTGTATCTAACGTTGACATGTTTTGACATACCTTTTGTAGTTTAGCATGCTCACGTGGTGTTCTATATGTAATTTGTATAGGTGACCAAGGCCCAATAGTGGGAATTTTGGCAGAAAATTTAATAAGAATGCCATCTTTGCGGGATTCTTGCCAATCAGAAGCACTACTTATCTGAAAAGTTCCCGTAGTCGTTTGGGAGCGTCAATCAACTCACTATTAGCCACCATTGCTTCACGGTCCAGCCACAAGCAAGAATCCGTGCTACTTACATTTTCGTGATCAGAGCATGCAAAATCAAAATGTTTTCCATTTTTTTTTAAAGTTTACTCTTGGTTTGAATCCAGGCACCCCTTAAGACCGTTTTTTGTTTACACGATTTTTTAGTTAAGGGTTACCCTTAAGAACAAACCAAAAATGGTTCGAAACGTCGAAGCTTTAATATTTGCTCTCACTCAACACCTTGTTGGCTCGGTCTATTCATTCAGAATTTTGGTGTTTTTTTTGTTTTAACTTTATTGCTCAGTTGAAGAACACGTCGATTAGTCACTGTAATTAATTAATCAACACTTCCAACTAGTAAAAGACCATGCGCCATGTTGGATTTGCGTCAGGACATCGTCACACACATCTGTCTTTGTGACTGGGTGAGCACGTGGCTCATTAATAATTTACTTACTGCGATAGGCAAAAGTTTACATGTCAGTGTGTTATACGTGTTGACCCAGTGCACGATCCCATAACAACAGTACGCAGGTATACGCGCGAAAATGGGAATCCGCCTACGATAACCCGGAAAACAAATAACTGAACTGTACAAACAGAACAGAACAAACATGTGCCTAAGTTAACCCCGAATGGGAGAATAGAATCTTTTCAAATGACGTTTGTTCTCTAACCTGCTTCTCCCTCCCCACGATTAACAACACGCGGCTGCAGCGACTACAGTTGCCGCCGGTCTTCTGCACACTTCCGCCACTCACGAAAATATGGAGGCGCACACCTCAATCACGCACTGGAACGGAACTCGCTATTATATATAATCTATAAAAGTAGTAACCATCACAATTGCCAGTTAAAAATGTTTTAGCTTTTAGGCCTAGTTTCAGATTTTTAGGCCTACCTTTTACCTGCCATTTTATTTCGTAGAATTGTGTTCGAGAGCAGGCTTATTCATTTATGCAAAACGGTGAGGAGATTTGACGTTGCCGTGGCAACGTGATTCAGGGCCTAATTTTCAGCTTTTAGTCTTATTGTTTTTTGATTTTTTTACCTGTCGGTTTAATTTCTTAAGTAACAGCTAACCAGAAGAAGAATTTGGTTCGAGAGTACATAGGCCTATTTATAGCGGTGAAGTAGGCGATGTGTCTTTCAGTCCCTTAAAATCAGGGTAATTCTTTGCTGAGCGGTTTTTTTAAGCCTAAGTTTTCTTTTCAAAGCTAAAGTGAACTCAAAATTGGGTAGTTTCTAGTTAAGCCTTCATTAGGCTTTGGTCGGCCTTTCAAACCTAATTCAAACCTAAAGTTTTGACCCTAAAATTCCCAAACTCAGTCTAGGCCCCTCTCTCACTTAGTTTCGTCAGAAAGGAATGTTCCACACTGTCGGGGTAATCGCACGAGCCAGCACAATCTGTTACTGTTTTCCTCCGGATAATGTCAAAGTGGTTACTAATAATATGCAATTCACCACAACAGTGGTAGATGGTCAAAAGGGTGGTGAGCCACTTACAGACCAAGTCCTTTAAAATATTAGGTAAAAATATATGACTAGTTGGTCACGATCGGACGTTTAAGACATTTAGGAAGGTCTGGGAAAGCGTTCCAGATGGGGACAGTCCAAACCGAGGAAAAGTTTCGCCGACAGTCAAATCGGAAAGCCGGAAATGATTAATTTCCAGGCCTGGCCACGGGTGTTGATGCTTCGTGGAGCCAAATCGAAAAATGGAAGATCGATACCAACTACACCGTGAAGGATCTTATACACCATTACGAGGTCAAATTTCAGTCTACGAAATTCGAGTGTATCGAGGCTATAGACTTTCTTTCCTCGTAGCTAATTTTCCAGATCCTGGGAGAGCCTTTGTGGATCGCCTCTGTACGATCTCAAGTAAGGCAATGTCACGAACTAAATGTGGGGACCAGCCTCTAGTGGAAAACTCCAGCAGGGGTCTAACAAATACCTTACAATCCCAAATCTTCGTAGGAATATTTCGAGATGTAAAGCATCTACTAACGATTGCCGGCCATGAAAAAGCTGTAGCACAAATCTTACTACAATGTAGTGATGCTTTAAGGTCACTTGTAGTAACCCGCCCAGTAATCAGGCCAGTTCGGTTTGTCATTCTCTCCCTTTTCTTCGGCTGTTGATGATTTGCCATTCTGTACTTTTTTCTGATTCTGTACGTGAATGGTTGATGTTTTAGACAACCGTTCTAACAGAATTGTTGCTCTCCGTAAGGCGACACGTTCAGAGTCGAAAGCGGGGTCAAAACTACAATCAAACCAAATTCATCTTTGAGAAGTACATTCGCCGAAACCGAAACTGTGAAAAAGAACAATAAATAATTCCAAAACCACTTTCGCACTGAGTGGGTTAAATAGCGTGGAAATTTCACGCTTCGTGCAGCTGCTTGTTTGGAGAAGCATATTTACTTGCGAGTACTAATTCGTAAAGGTATAATTTTGGAGTTTCCCCGATAGAGGTGTCATTAATCAACCCTTTGTAAATGTATGCGATCATCGCGTGCAAAAGCTATATAAACAAAAATAATAGATCGCCTACGTCGGTCGGCTTTGCAGCAATAAATTCATTAACGAGTAGCACAGAGGAACCCTTTGAAAAAAGCCGAAAACAAACTTTTTTTTTCCCCAAAGGGCGATCCAATTATCAAAGGAATCACGCAACGCTTAATTGGCGAAAGAGAGGGAAATGAAAATATTCAAATAACTGCTTTTTAATGAGTATATTTGTTGGGATATTTTGTACATGAAGAACGAAGTTTTAATTAAACAGAAATTAAAGATCTTACAAATATGGCTTTCAGAGTAGTTGGGTAACTGGAGTTTTACGTACCCCTAAACTGGCCAACAATAGGGGTGCTTTCTATAGGGTAGAAAGATGATTATGAACAATGCGTATACCGCTAGTATTGACTGCACACTTCTCATGGTGCACTTGCCATGTGCACTTTTCATGCGCACCCATGTAAGTAGTAAATGTTTTCAGATTCCAAACTTTTTAAAGTCTAATAGAGGCGGACTTAGTGAAAAAAGTTTGGACTTTGACTAATAAAAATACTTTTTTTGTTGTCAACTTTTTGAAGACCTACCTCTCTTGGAATTAGAAAAAATGTTTGGACGTGAAGTTTTTCTTCCCTCGTGAACTTAACGCTATATCCATGCAGGAGCCTTTCTTGACGAACGTATACTAGCAGAGGCAGAAGCGAAAAAGGCGTTCGTGTTCCGATGATAATGCGAAAAAAGTAGGAGAGAATTTACCAACCAACTTGACATACTTTACATCCCTCGAATGGCTAACCAGTTTGGCAATAGCTGGAGGGTACAGAAAGTTGTACAGTGTCGCTAATGCGGAAAAGTTGGTCATTTCAGATGCACCACTAATTCGTAGTGGATTATGGGTAAGCGACACGACCGATCAACTGGACATATTTACAGACCACTCTATTGGATAACCGGTTTGGTAATGCGGAAAAGTTCCGTTTCATTAGATTTGATTTCTGTCGTATCCTGGTTCTAAGGGCTGCTAACTCGAAAAGTTGGATTTCGAAAATGTTCGGTCGTCAGTTTTTTGTGGACCATCCTGTATATATAAAATATAATAATTTAGACATATATGCCGAAATTGACGGATGCATGGCTTTAAATTCAAAATTTCCGCATTTGAAATTAAACCCCAAGGTAGGTGACGTCAGTTTCCTCGTATACCACACAATCTCAAGCTTGACCGCATTCAGCTACGCCTGTGAGACCAAAGGGTTAATCAAACAGGTCATCTGGAAGGCAATGTTACTGCCACTCAACGCGAGGCGTCGCTACATACTCTCTTCGACAAGTGCCACATTTTGTGGTGTCAATCAATACACACCGTCGCATTAAGGGGCGCGTAATCGCAGAAACATCAACACGAGCCAAATGTGTCCGATTCGACGCCTCTTTTGTTGCCAGTAATTAGGGACTGCTTGGAATAACACTTCTCGGCGATGTTCGGCACCGTACCAATTACCAACACCACACGGCGAAGGCCAAACGTCAATCCCCGCCCACGCTTCATCTTTCTGTTTACTCTACTACCGACATCGTAGTGGCTTGTTAACTGCACGCTATCTGGCCATACGAAAAATTTAAAGTGTACCGTTTTAAATATAAATCATGTGGGGGGAAGTGTGCCAGTTTTCCCCCGGGAATGAAGTAAATTGACCTCGACAGATATGCCAAGCTGCTAGCTAGTCAGATAATGGGTTACACGGAGTATTGGGTTGTCGGGACGACGAGGGGGTTTCGTGAAGCGCGGCGCGAAACTCAACGGAGGTGCTTCTCAACCTGTGACAACTGATTACACCAGAAAGAGACAAGGCAGTATGGACCGATACGTGCAGCCAAAGACTTGCTGCTAAGAGGGTATATGAAGTTTGGTAATATGGTGAACAAATGCTTGGTAATTACTAATGAACCAAAGTATTTCTTGGTAACCATCGGGTAATCCGGTGGTGTAACTGGTAATCCGTGGTAATCCGAAGTATTTCTTATGAAGACCCAGTGATCCAAAGAATCATGCGTAGCAATTCGAAATAATCCAGTTATCCAAAGTATGCAGTGTAGCATTCCAGTATACCTTTACTAGTATTTCTTGTAGCAATCTAGTAGTCACCACACAACAGGTCGTCCGGTTTTAAACCACTGGTAAACCTTGGTAATTCACGTTTGAAAGTGATCCGATGTACACTATTTTTTAATAATAATAAAGTTTGTTGCATAGAACAGGAACAGTCAAGGAAGGGCCTGTAAGGGCCACCGACACCTTGCCATTTTAAAACGGTACCGGGTTCAAATATATGTAACAAACCAAGAACGTACATTATTTACGTCTGCCAACCACCTCTTAAAGACAAACAAGGAAGGTGCTATAACCACATTTCTCGGCAATACGTGCCAAATATTTACTACACGATTCGACAAAAAAAATCTTTATGCAGTTAGGTGAAAAAGGCTGTGGCACCAGTTTAAGGGAGTGTGCCCTACCTTTGCTCGAGTACGAATGGAGAAAAAACGACCATAGTGGTTATGTGAAAGAGAATACATAAGAGCCAAATTGCACTAAGTCGGTGAGATTCCAGCGAGTCCACCCTCAAAAACTTTAGTCGCTCTGCATAATTCTTTCCAGCCGAACCAGTCAATTTTTAGTGAAAGAGCGCTGCACAGACTCTACCAAGGCCACATCCTTTGCAAGATGAGGCGACCAGACCGGACTGGTGTACTCCAGAATTTTGACCGGTTAATACCGTGTCAGCAGCTAAAGAGCCACAAAGGAAAGAGGGAAAGGTCGGTTAAGGATCAGAAAATAAAATCAGAAGACGCTGCTTAAACATCTCGAACAAACAAAAGAAACTCAAACGATATAGCAGGGTAATCAGGCGGGCAAATTAGCTTAGGAGGTTACCTATTTCATTACAATTATTATTCTGGTATCCGGTAAATATCCTCCCTCTCCTCTTCAATCCTACTTCGAAAACGTCTAACTATCGCGAGACGGTCGATCATTAGGTAGGAGAAAAACAGAAGTGCATGTTAATATGTTTATATGTGCTTGCGTTAAATGCTGCCTATGGACGTTGCCTTTTGGCCGTGTCAGAATGGCTCAGCGGTAGGACCTCGGGCTTTGGTTTCAAAGGTAGTGGGTTCGATTCCCCGCTCAGGCAGTCTGACATATAAGTCCACAAGGCAACGTAAACAGATTGCTTGCATCTGTAATTATTTAAAATCGAAAATGCTGTCTAAATCACTGCAAAGATCACCACTACAAGACTCCTGTTTTTTTCTTGGTAGACAGAACGACCGCACAAATTTTGTGTGATTTCAATGGCGGCGCCACCGGATAGCCATCAAGGTTTGTGCTTTTACCCTAAATCTTTATCTCCGGGTCAACTCCCAAAGACCCCGAGGAGCACGCAGCCAATACCCTTACACAAACAGCTAACCACTGAGTGAAAGTCGGAGCTGGAGACCCTTTCTACAGAATCCATTTCTAGCCTTTTAACTGGAGTCCACCGCCTTGAAAAGACCGGATAGAAGGCAATCATTTTCCTCAGAAGGAAAAAAGAAACTCACTCGAGAGTTAGTCCGTTAGGATTTCCCGTTTACATCCGTGTCACTCAGACGCCATCTTTTTCCCAGGTCTTAACTCCCAGCAGGGTCTTAAAACGTTTAATTGCATCTGGATTGCCAGATAAATTTAAGGAGCGTTAGAATTTTGCACTTCCCCAAATACACCGTGCATTGCCTGTCTCTCACTCGTTTTAAAATTTATTTTATTTATTTATTTATTTATTAACAAGTCGTCACTTTCCAAAAGGAATGTGACGACATAAATAAATTGGCATAAAATAATTTCTTTAAGCAACAAGAGGCAAATTTCACAAAATAACAGGCAGAGTATTTAAACTTAATTCACGGTGGTGACGTCGCGTTAACACATCACCACGCTAAAAATGTAGTCGTTATATAAGATTAATCTGAAAACCCACACACGTCACCGTTGGTTAATTTTGATAACCCACACTTTTTTTTTAATCTAACACTTTTTCCGGGGTCTACACAACCCCTGCTCCACCATGTGAAATATAATGACCGACTTTGCAAAACTACCGTATACAACCACAAATTCAACCAGCATACCCCATTGCAACTAGCATAAACAGGCACATTTGCAACCTGCGACATTTTTCGTGCTAACACGAAAAAAATAAACCTCGCGTACTAAGCTAGGCCCCCACCCACGGTGGAATGGTCCAACCAGGCACCAGTGGAGGACGTAGCCATAGCGATTAAGGCGCTATGCAAGTTCTGGGGGCGAAATGGGTAGCCAGTTCGAATCCGGGTCATACCACTCCGACGAAACGTAAGTGCATAAAGGTGGCTTACTGAACTACGTTATTTCTAGTGTATAATTTTCGCTGTTGGCTAGTTTGATCTAATGGTGGGAAAAACAGTTCTGCACAGCATTGTAGTGAATTCCCCCACCATTAACTTTAGTGAAGAGCCTCTTGTTTTAGCGCCTGTACTGTTAAGTTTGAGAAATTGGTACAGGAAATTAGGTATAAGGTCTTTGCCCTCTCCATTTTAGAGATGGCAAATTCAACATGAGTAGCCTAACCCCATAACGAAAGCAGTGAAAGCAGTGTGCCATACCTTTAATTTTCTTGGAAAGTGCCTTAAACGCTCTCAATGATCTAGAAACACGCTAGTGTGTCGCGCCAAGTAAGGCAATAAATATCACATCAATTCAGTTATTGAGGATGTAAACCATTGTAGGACGACGCCATAGCATAAGTGTCTAATACCCTAAAGCATAGCTGGACACATTTCAGGTACTCGGAGAAAAATAAAAATGCGGTAAAATGGAGCAATGACCCACCTGACAAAAATTAACTCGTGTACGAATGTCAGCTATACCATGCGCAATGGCTGTTTGCTGTGACGTCACCATGAGTTAGCCAATGACGAACGAGAACAACGGCTGTTTGGCCGTCTGATTGGACTAGCCCAGTCATGTGATGTGCACGTCACAGCAAACAGCCATTGCGCGTGGTATAAGCAACTTTCAATGCAAAATTTGACCCTCAATAACGTTGAAAATGTGTTACTAGCTACTAAACAGAAGCACCAGTTCCAGGTCTGAGTTCAAATACTACTAAACCGACAATTGATGAAAAGAAACTTTAATTTAAAAGCAAGCATCCCCTTGTTTCACATTAATGCCGATTTTAGATTTTAACAAGAATGAATAAGTCATTTATTGCGCATATAGCACAATAGGTCAAGGAAAGGATTTTTGATACCCACTGACACCCTGCTTTAACTAATGCATATCAACTAAACTAATTAAAAAATATATATATATATATATATAAAGCACGCCTAGGCCATTGTAGTATTAACACAGATATTTCATGTATTCGTGTATTTACTAAAATCAATACCTTTCAACTTATTCTTAAATGTAGCAAGTGTTTGGTGCTTCGGCGACATCAGCCGGGAGCGCGTTCCAAGGTTTCACAACACGGCGCGAGAAAACATATTTTCGACAGGCCGTCTTTATGTGTTAACTACTAATTTAAAATTATGGCCACGTGTTTGGTTACCTTCATGTAAACAAGAAAAATCGACTACTAGGTATACTGGTCAGTCCATGAAGAATGGAATAAGTCGTAACTAGGTCTAATTTGAGTCTCATGGTCTCGAGTGTCTCTACATTAAGGACCCTCAAACACGCTAGATAAGTTTTATTTCTCAAGCCAGGCAGATATTTTGTGAAAGTACAGTGGAAGGACTCCATGAAGTTAATGTGCTTTACCAGGTGGGGTGACCAGACAGGGCTAGCATATTCCAAAATTGGTCTCACAATTACTGTAAATGCCCAAAAGGGTTTTAATGTCACCAGAGTTAAAAAACCGTTACCTCTGGTGACATTAAAACCCTCGTTTGGCATTTAAGGTATTCGTGAGACCAATTTTGGAATATGCCAGTCTTGTCTAGTCACCTCACCTGGTAAAGCATATTAACTTCATTGAGTCCGTCCAACGTACTTTTACAAAATACACTGGACAAGCTGTTTTCTGTCGCGCAATCTTCACAATATGGTCACAGTGTGATCCGCTCTTGAGGTCGTGTATGAACCAAACACCCAGATCCTTCACTTCAGTTGCAGGGTTAAGTTAGCAAGCAGATAAGCTTTCTTTTCATTTTTTGAACCAATGTGAAAGGTTTACATTCAGGGCCACATATTGGAAGGTTCCATAGACCAGCCATAGACCTGCCATAATTTAAAACCAATTTGAACAAGACGAAGCCCTTTCTTTAGGTATCACCACCACAACGAATGAGTTCTTAACACTTTTGTAATCGTTGGTGAAATAAGCTGCTCACAACTGTATTGCTGGACAAGTCCACCCACACCTCAACAAAAGTCTTTGTTCATTAAAATATGAATAAAAACAAAATCCCAAGGAAGAACTCAACATTTACAGTTTTCTCGCAAAGGAAAAGATTCTTGAAAAAAAGAAGGCACAAAATTCGTTGCAGAGACGCAAGTAAACATGTCTCGATAAGGATTTTTTCTCCTGTGGTACTTTTCCAAGTCTTGGATTCTGTCCTTGTCCAACCATAACGACATCTTCGTCCTCTCCGTGCTTTCCCAGGACAAGTCCATCCACTCCTGCGAACAAAAAAATGTCCAAACAAACTCCTCACGCCCCTGGTTTGTTGAGAGCACCTTGACCTTTGGTCGCTTGAGCTGCATTCTGATGCCAGAAGAAGCTCCAGGGCGTGCAGCAGGGGTTGCTACCTGCATTTCCAATGACGTCACGTTTCCCCATCATACGGCCTCCATCCGCGCCGTCTCCTTCAACTTATCTCCAGTCCGCAGCACTTCATCCGTACCACTTTTGTGAGCCTAACTTTTTGATGGGTACCAGTTGAAAAAAGAATTCTCTCTTGCCTTTTAGGGTGGAGAATTCCACGCTTTCAGTTCCCATGTTTCCAATCACAATGCAAGATAACAAGCAATCAATCTTTATAACAATCTTGGACGCCGGCTAAAAGGAAGGCTAAATGGAAAACCACTTCTCCCCTCCTCGCGCCCTCATTGAAAATGCACTCTCCCACTCTACCTGCATAGAAACAGGAGGCAGGCATGAGTGGTCGATCAACTCAATAAAAGTTCAATCTGACAAGTCGTCGGGCCGAACAATCACTTCTCCCCTCCTCGCGCCCGCCTTGGAAATGCGCTCTCCCATTCTACCTGTATGCAAACAGGAGGCAGGCAGGAGTGGTCGATCAATCTGACAAGTCGTCGGGAAGAGTGGCGGAAAAATGCGGGAAAATGTCCCCGGAAATGTGTCCGAAAACTTAATTCATGACGGGCCTCGTGCATAGCACGGGCTTCCTCTAGTGTTTTGATAATACTGCGATAAAAATCGTCATACTAACTTACTGGAACCTGAGATACTCTGTTGGTACTGGAGATTGACACAGCCCATTAATGTATACTTAACACACCATTTCAACGAATTCTTCTGGTAATTTTTTAATGACACAAACGAGGGCAAAGGATACTTGCAACCTTCTTCAGACATACATTAATGATCAACGGAATGTGTGATACTTTTACTAAATATATGCAATGCAGTATCTCTGATAGGGAACTGAACTCAGCACTATGTAATGTTAAATGTAGGTTTAATTTGCAGGGTAGTAGCACAATTTCAGACTTGTTCTTGTGTGGCTAACAACACACGCAAGCCCATACAAACAAGAGCATTTAATTTTCGGCGACAGTGGCATATTACTAACTTAGCTAAAAACTACAACAAACGTTGCTTAAATTTACGCGTTTCACCTGCATTAAAACAGCACAATAAAAGGCCAGTTTACGATTCTTAGTTCGAATCTAATTTAAGACAAGAATTGAAATTTAAGCGTTTCTCCGCTTAACAGACCAACGAAAATGGCAGAAATAAAAATCTACACAACACAGTTTCTAAATGTTAAAAAGAATGTCAAATGCTACTTTCAATCAAAATTTCTAAAAACTCCTCAGCTTCGGAAAGAGAGGGGGGGGGGGGCCATGATGTGAGCATTTACAAGGTTTTGAAGCTAATATGGATTGTTCCTCATAATGTTTTCATGAATCCGGCTGTATGACGCCATGTTTCCTTCCACTGCGAGTGCAAAAACATGTAGATATCACAGTTGTAGACTCTCACAGTAACTGTGTTGAGTCTACAAGTCCACATGTTTTTGCACTTATAGTGGAATGAAACGTGGCGTCTTACAGTCAGTTCCCTGCAAACATAATGAGGAACAAACTATAGCAGCAGTAGAACAAGTATAGTTTTTTCAATCAACTTTCGACACAAGCCTTGCTTCCTGGTTTCTTTTGTATTTCAGGTGCGGACTGTTTTACGAATCACATCAAAAACCAAAACTGGTAAAAGGGGCCGCCAAGTTCCAAATGGTTCGGCCCTTCAAAGGAGTGATATCAACACACCAAAACATTCGCCAAGTTAATCGCACCGCTTAATAGTTCGAATGTTAAATGAAAACTAGAACATTGCTACTTGCAGGTCCCCCAGGCGAATTATTAAGCGGTGCGATTAACTTGGCGAATGTTTTGGTGTGTAGATATCACTCCTTTGAAGGGCCGAAACATTCGGAACTTGGCGGCACCTTTTATCAGTTTTGGTTTTTGACATGATATCAGTGCTTTTTTTTTTGAAATTGTGTATTAGACTCAACTCCAGTACCGTGCAGATGTGCAATAACGTGCCACGTCAACAAGAAATTGGTTTTCAACACTTTGCTACTACCTTTTGCCTAGAGGCCGAACCATTCTCAACTTAGTCACCTCTTTATGGGCTTTTGGTTTGGTTTTAATTTTGTTGTAATTTGTTGTGTTTCATTAGTTTTGGTGTGTTGATATCACTCCACTGAAGGGCCGAACCACTCTTAACTTGGTGGCCTCTTTACCAATTTTTGGCATTTTAGTCTTCTGTACGCCGTAACCGGCGAGAAGACTATTGCAACGACTTTGTCCGTCCGTCCGTCGTTTTTTTCAACTTCGCAACAGTACCAGATATTGACGACCATTGTTTACAACGTCCATTGTTTACAACGTCCATTGTTTAATAGACTGCTTCGACGCGTCCATTGTTCACAACGTCCATTGTTTATTACACTGCTTCGACGTAACTAAATTAAATAATAACAGCAGTTATAGTGCATTATAGAGGTATGCGCCTCAACATTGGAAGTGGAGGAACTGCACAGAAGATCGGTGCGACTAGGCAGTCGCTGTAGCCGCTTGTTTTATTTTGCTTTGTTTTTACATTGCAGTTGGTTTATTTTTCGTGAATTGGACGTGAATACAATTTCTTTGTAACGTTGTTTAGACGTATCACTAGTGTGTGTCAATATACACGTTGTCATTGTCCGAACTTCGGCCGTCCAATGAGAGACCATGCCGACAATACTAACAATGGTTATAACACTATTTTCATACTTACGCGCCCTCCCACGCCTTCTCCGTTACACCCCCATGCTCCAAATCATAAAAGGTACGCAGTTATTATTGTACTGCAGCCATTCGTCAAATTTCACAGCTAGAAGCCTTCCCGCTATCTCGGTATCGATGAATAATCACCCTATGGAAATTAACATGGGGATGAGCGGACTACCTCATCTAGTAACATATTTACAACGTTATTGAGGGTCAGATTTCTCATTGAAAGCAGCTTAATTGGCTTTCGTACACGAGTTAATTTTTGTCAGGTGGGTCATTGCTCTCGATTTCAACACAATTTAAGATTTTGTACCGCATTATTATTTTTCCTCAAGTAGCTGAAATGTGCTCAACTATGCTTCTGGATATTAGGCACTGACGCTATGGCGTCGCGCTATAATGGTTTACAACCTCGACAATTGAATTGATGTGGTGTTTGTTGTCATGTTTGTTGCCTAACTTGGCGCGACACACTAGCGTGTGTCTAGATAAGGGCATACAAACAAACAGTGTGTTCATCGTATTTATTTTATGAAACTCGACGCAAGATGGGGCTAATGCACATTTTGGACTCAATATGTCTTTCCGTTAAAAACGAGGCACGTTTTCCTTACAACTAGTAGTAGCGTGTCAGTGTGCTTGATTTGGGTACACTTTATGTACTTAATTTTGGGTTTTAATTTGAGTACATATAACATTATCTGCAGACAGTCCTGATAGGCATATGTAAAGCACGTTTTTTTGGGGGGGTGGGGGTGGGGGGAGGGAGTTACATTATATTTGGAACTTGAGTGGTGGAGGTGTCCAGATTTTTTCCAGGATTTCAAGGGGGGAAGAGGGGTTAACAAAAATTTGTTGGTCAAATTTTCATTTCATCTTCCACCCCCCCCCCCCCTCACCTGGCTATAAAATATAACCGGTCCCTTAAAACAAAGGACGATTGTTCAACCGAAATTGGAGTACCTACCAGTTCTTTTTCATAAATGAAAGTAGTTGTAACTTGTTGCTACCCAACCTAGAAATTAGTGGTTTATTCCACAGGAAAATGTAAATAGAGTTATCTCTTCTTGATGTACCCTTTTAAGTCAAAATAAATTTGGGACCCAAAAACATTTTGACCTCCCCCCCCCCCCCCACTCCAATGGAAGAGACGAACGATTTAATGAAATTTGATTTTCTTCCAGCTTCTGTCCTGCACTTCAGAGAGTTTAGAAATGAAATCCTCTTTCCTCATTCCAATTTCTGGTTTTTCTTTGTAGCTCAGGTCTTCCTTTCTTTCATTCTTTCTTTATTTCTTCTCCACCGCGAAATGAAACTTTTTGAATTATTTCCGTTCCGTTTCTGAAGTTTCTTATGCGGCCTGTGTATTATAGCAGAACCGCTCATCCTTATTTATGAGCCCTCGTTCCCATTTGACCTAACGAATAAGACTTTTGTAGACGTGCAGAATATGCAAAGAAGATCCGGATTTCGTTCAGGCTTTTCGCAAATTGTATGTGGGAATCGCTGTAGTCGTTATTGCGGATGAAGGGGAAAATTTCAATATTCGCAATCCGTAACTTCCTTTTTATTCCATAATGTTGTAAATCTTTAATGTTCATAGTCATTAGAGCATTAGCTTTTGTCAGATTGTCGATTATAGCAGTAAGGTTGAAGACGTTACCTTCATGAACAATAAACTCAACTCGCGGCTTTATATTGTCAGTTTAGCCTTTAAACGAGCCTTTATCACGTAAGGCAAAAAGTCTGACTTCTTTTTACTGGAAAGCACGAAGCACATGTACTTGCTCACGTCAACGTGAAAAATGTACACAAATTTGTGAATACACTATACTGTAATTACACAGGACTAAAAAATAGACGAAAAAGAGCTATTTATGAAAAAAGTATATACGAACAATACAACAACGCAGCAATATATGCAATGTTTAGTTCTTGTCCTTAAAATATCTTAATATCATAAAGCTGTTTATGTGAATATTTTCACATTTTTTTATTAAGTTGATTGTAATTGGGAAGTCGTCAAGCAAAACCAGCCAAGTCCATTTTTTCTTCGTTTTGCTATCTTCAGACAGAGTTTTAAATTTCCTGCAACCTCCTCCTCCTCCCCCTCGGGGGGGGGGGGGGGGTTGTACCAAAAATTACTTTTACTTCCAGTTTGGTAAATATTATGTGTGATCCCCTTCTTGATGGGACCTAAAAAATGTGTCCCTACTCCCACAAAGGGTTCAAAAAATTCATGACCGCTCCCTAATTTTTCCTCCCCCCCATCCCGTCCCCCCGGCAATAAATAATGACTTGTTCCTAAAATTATATTCCTTCAAATTTTTTTTCCTGCAACCTGACAAATAATAGGCCTTTATAACTCTCTTAAATATAAAAAGAGCAATTAAAATAAGCATCTATACAGTAAATTTTAAAAAAAATTGAAATTTAATAATTTTAACACATTTTCTTGCCATTGGATATTGTCGTTAACAAAGTGTGGCAACTGATTAATTTTTGTGTGGATATTTCTTTTTTTTTATTTATTTAAAAAGAACAAACATTTCACAAAACAGAAAAATAGAAATACGAAGAACGACTTCAGTCTAAGCTTTCACAGTTTTTTCCTGTACCAAGTCTTTAAACAATTTTGAAGTGATACATTCTATCCTTAGAAAGTAAGGAGTTTCAGTTTGCCGGAAATATTAACAAGAGGGGGGGGGGGTGTGGTTTAAAGGCGCGTCGTCAGCTAGGTCATTAGCACCAACCTACCTCAGTTCCAGTACAGCGCTGCAGGAGGTTACCACTGCGCCACACATTACAGAGATGTTAAGATCTACAATTAGGGTTTGTTTACCATACATTTGTATCTCCTGCAAAAATTAAAAAAAATTCGGGTAGGATGACAGACTTATCGCCCAATTGACGCTCTATGTCTCGCGTAAGATGGAAACAGAAGATTAACACGGAGCTATCCAACGACGAAATCCATTTTTGCACTTTTGGCATCAATTTGTTTAGTGGCCGCTGACCACTAACTTTTTGGAACAAAACGGTTCTTGAAACGAAAGAAGATGCAGGAGACGGACGAAAGCACGTCCACTCCGCCGCGCAAGGTACGTGCTGTACAGTTCAAACTACGACTATTATTATGAGGAGTTCCCTGGAAAAAGGGCGTAAAGTCACTTGTGCCCTTTTTCCCTCCTAAAAAAATCTGATAGAGCACCTCTCAGTCTATGGAATAAGAGCACAAACAGTAAGAAGTCGACCAACAGTAGCGCTTTACAAGTAATTTTTTAATTTAATGCCGGATGTCGCCGCGAGATGGCGCTGCTTTTCAACATGGCTGCCGCCAGTGCCGCTGACGATTTTTCCACTAATTTCCTATTTACCTATACATACCTCATACCTGCAACACAAATATGTTTTAAAAAGGAACATGAATATATATCCCATCAGAAAATGCTAACTTTCGAAGATTAAGCATAAAATACTAGTTCTCAGTTTTTTGCCCTTTTCTCAAAACATGTATTTTTCATTAGTGCCCTTTTCCCAGGCAACTCCTCATATTATATTATATTATATTATATTATATTATATTATATTATATTATATTATATTATATTATATTATATTATATACAAGCTCTATTATATGGGTAAAATCACGGTAACATAATAATAATTTGTGCTATCCTAAAAATAGGGCTTTGGTTCTAGGCCAGCATTTTTACCAACTGCTAGCTAGAGTGCTACACTAGTAAAAGATTTGCAAACTATAGCATGCCAAAAGTAGTCCATTAAAAATTACCTAAAAAATGAGATAACCCAAACATTTAGTTTGAAAAGCAAATTAGAACGAAAATGGACTTGGAATGACTATGAGACATCACTGTTAAAATGCAACCTTGGCGAACCCTCTGAAAATGGCGGCCATTTTGGAAAAATGACGACACGAAAACGTTTTTTTTTTTTTACAATTTCCATGAAAACAGCTGCCTGTACGACGTAAATGTATCAGCACAAACTTAAAGATAATTAAATTCTATACAAAAAAAGTTGGTTATAGAACTCCGTAGAATAAGCGGTCACAAAGTTATTACCGATTATATTGTAATCCAAATTGGCGCCAGCTTGAGGGGGGGGGGGGATTGAGGCTTAATGGCGCGTCGACAACTTGGTCATTAGCGCCAACCTCAGTCACAGTGCAGTGGTCCGGGTTGCCACTGCACCACACATTACAGAGATGTTATTCAAACCCCTAATCTAAATCTTGTCATACATCTGTACCTCCTGCAAAAATTGAAAAACACCGGACAGGAGGACAGACTTATCACCCAATTGACGCGCAATGTCATGCGGAAGATGGAAACGACGACGAACACCATCAAGATGGTGACAATCAACAAGTAAGTGCCGGACCGTAAGTGGCTGTCGACACCAAGAACATTCAGGAGGGTCAAGCCCCCACAAAAGGAAACAGTGAGTAAGTCGAGTGTGACCAACGCGCAAACGGGCCAACACCACCTCCTCACGGCGACTGCGGCGACACGCCGAGTGCCATTCCTCAACAGTGCCTTTAATAGCACGCAACTTATTACCGACTTGACTGTCCTACAAGGCTTGCCAAAAAGCGTGTAACCTCAGACGCAGAGTTGGAAAGGCGTCTGAGGGAACAAGGCCGAGATCCCTCCGGAGCGGACCAGAAACGGCCCCTTTCGCTGCAGAATCCGCTTGCTCATTTCCACCTATCCCAACATGGCCCGGGATCCAGCAGAAAAGCACGGTGTTCCGCCGGCCAGGCAAGCGGGAAAGCAAAGCTTGGACACGTCGGGACAGCCAGCTTGGAAAATGTAGGCAAAACACATGTATTTTACTCATTTCCTCCAGAATGATGTGTTAGGTGTCTTTCCGTACGTTTATTGGATCAAGATATTTAATCGCAATAAATTCATGTCACTGAAGCAACATACCACACGCCATGGCTGTTTGCTGTGACGTGTATATCACGTGACTAGGCTAGTCCAATCAGACGGCCAAACAGCTGTTGTTCTCGTTCGTCATTGGCCAACTCATGGTGACGTCACGGCAAACAGCCATTGCGCATGGTTTAGTGCGCAATGGTTTGAGCGGAATTCGCCCTGATATTGTTCTAATTGCGACCATTGTTTTTTTAACATATAGGATGGTTTGGGGCCCAAATTGATGGAATTGTTCATTTACTGTGAAAAGCATAACATTTCAAAGCATAGCAATTTCAATCCCCTCCCACCCCCCCCCCACCCTCCGAGGGGGGAGAAGGAGTGATTTAGACCCGCCCTCCCCCAATGACGGTTTTTTAGCTGTAACTCCTTAAATCAACATATCAAAATTATAATGTGAAGCAAAAACGTTCAGCACACAATTCTGGGCAAGAAAGGTGATATACATCTTTAAGGGTAAGAAAAACATTGAACCCCAAAATCGTATTTCAAGTTTACTCACTTAATTCGCACGAGCGCTCCATTGTTCAATTGGTTATTATATAGTGACCTTCAGTTTGAAAGTACTATTGCGACCTTTCTAAAGGCTCGAAATGAACATGCTTAGAATTTTAAATTTTGAATGTGCACAAGTCAATGGGAACAACTGAATGTATAACGGTGTAGAGAAGACACAGAAACATCGATTCACCGTATTTTACTTATTGTGTACCTTTCGGCACATGTTTACGGATCCCTCCGCCTCTTACGTAAAAGAAGGACGCACAACACATCGGTTATTTGCGCCCACACTTTCAAAAAATCACAAATAGTACACGTCTGAAGAGACGAAGACAAATGATCAGTAGAAAAATAACCAACCAATGTATACAGTGACAGATCTACCAAAAAAAAAAAAAAACCGGATCTGCAATTCACAAACTCCAGATCTGTAACACAATGAGCGTGAAAATTCCAACGATCATTCATTAAACAAAAAACTGAAAACCAATTGTCGTTTTTTTTATATTGCTCCAAAATTAATGATGGCGGATTTTCTCCATCAGATACAAGATACTTTAAACAATTAAGAAACTTAGCTGCTCCTAATACCTCACAGAAAAGTGCAAGCGACAAAATAAATGAGCTGCCTATATCCAGGCAAAAATCTCCTCTGATCAAATTACTTGAACATTAGGCCGCTCGGCAATTACTTCTCCCGGCCAGAATGGTAATTGGATTTTTCTATGATGTTTGAGAAGTGAACTGCACTCCTTTTCTTATTAAAGAAAACTATTACAGTTTTAAATAAATGACTTTTTGCATCGTGTTTACGCCAAACCGAAACCCTCTAAACGTTCGCCATTTTTCCCCCATTTACTCGCGTTCGTAAACAACGGTCGTTTCAAATGCTTCGCGAAACATTTCAGGAGGAAATAGGCAGTGCTTTTAGTTATAAATTACTTTGGATTCCCTTAATTGCACGCCGTTATATTGTTAAAAATGTAGACTTTAAGCTGCAGGAACACCAGTATACAAGCATACGATTAACATTAATTTATGGTAATAAAGCATCGCGGAAGCAATAAAAGCGGCGAGTTCAAACGCGGGAGATTTTTATTCGAGACATCCAGGGTTCGTATACACGGCCTCAAATTCCTAGAAAAGCCTTAAATTTGAAAACCCGCTCGAAAAGGCTCTAAATACCTTGAAAATTGGAATTTTTGTTCTTGGAGCCTTGATCAATAAATAGATAAATAAATAAATAGAAAAAATAAAACAAATAAACAGAAATAATTTGTTAGCTATAGTCGGCGCAACGTATCTTGAGTCCAGCACTTATTTTATGAGCGGCTACGTCTTCCTGGGGGGAGCGGCTTTTAATCGACGGCCGCCATTGTTTTTGTAACCATCTAGTATATCAACAAGGAACTCTGCTATCGAAAACATACAATCGATTATCTATGTTCGTTCTGGGGCGAACTCAAGATAGGACGCGGACACTATAATCCTTTTCTTCTATGAACGATTCTTCCCTCGGCTTGGACTGGATACAGAAAAGGAGAGTTGCAGTGCAGTGCAAGCAATTTTTGCCAGAAGGGACAGCTGAGCACGCGTTGTTCCACTGACTGTTGGTTGCTGCATTTTCCCTTCTTCCTTGTCTATTGATGGGAAGGAGGACGTTATGTTTGTTATTGTTTAAGACGTTTAAGCTTCCTACGGCAAAATAAGAGCACAATAAAAACAAGTATGAAATCTGGCAAAATACGGGAATATAAAAGGTAACTTTGAGAATCTCCTGTACATAGAGCCTTAAAAATTGGTTGTAAGTAAGCCTTGAAGAGCCTTGAAAAAAGCCTTGAAAATGGTTTCAGCTGTTATGTCCGAACCTGGACATCGTACTTGAAGAACACGGATACAAAATGGAGTCTAGTACTGATAAAAACAGAATTCGGGAAAGAAAGACCTTGCGCAGCCTCCAATGCATTCTGCCATATAGTGATAAAATGATAGCAAGCCAGAATAGTGCATAATAACGTACAAAAAGCAACGTTTCAGTTTGGAAGACTACCTGTTTTCAAGCTGCACACGTCACGCATAAAGTGAGCGTCAAAACATAATTTACACTACAGGGGTAATCCACCCAACAACAAACGTCAAGAAGAAAAAACAATAGTAAAAAGGACCCAAGTCAGGTTAAAAACCGACAATACAGCAGTGACACGACATAGTATTATGGTATATAACTCTATGCTGGAGCCTTAATGGGTTAGCTGCAAGGGGCACTGCAGAGAGAAACAGAAGGGCGTCATACATGAAGCCGATGCTGTGAAGAGTGATTTCTTAGACCTAAAACGCCCGATTTTTGTTGTTGGAGAAAACAACGTTATTTTAAGCCTAAGAAATCCGCTCTTCCGTTGTTTTTCCCTCCATTTTTATGTAGTGCACCTTGTAATTATGCCCTCCAAAACCCGGTACTGGTGGCAATATGGCGGCAAATGTCACTGCTCCATAGGAAACCTGACCATCCACTGCAGATTTTAATACTACTTAGGTCCTTTTTACTATTATTCTTACTTCTTTCGATGCTTGTTGTTGATTGGATTCCCCCTGTAGTGTAATTTATGTTTTGACGCCCGCTTTTTGCGTGCAGTGTACAGCTTGAAAACGGGTAGTCATCCGACCCGAAACGTCACTTTTTGTTTGTTTTTATGCACCATTCTGGCTTGCTATCATTTCATTACTTATTGGTACTTTTACCTTTGTGGTTCTGCCATAGTCGAGAAAAAGCAGCAAGACCCAACGACGTGTCTTATTCCATTCACTATTTCGTTAACAAGTTCTCATATATTCGACCCCCCCCCTCCCCCACCACCACCAAAAAATAAATAAATAAAAAAAACATACGTAAGAGCCAACATTGTGAACTGCCAAGAGTGACAAGAGAGCAGCAATGACAATGAAAAGAAATTCCCGTGTGAAATCTTTGAATTGAACCCAGTTTTTTGGATTTGTTACGCAAGCTGATTTTAAGTAGAACTGTTCACCTCAAATTAATGCAGTTGTGCAGAAAAGTGGGTCTTGAGGAAATCTAGCTAACTGCATTTTCTATATGGGCATTTTTTGCTTTTTTCGGGGGTTTACGGATCTTTTTTTTCCTCTCTTGTGCATCCAATATTACGTCTCTTTATTTTAACCCGCAAAACAAACTAATGTAAGTTACACTTAATTCTTTAGAGTAAATACATTAAATATCGTACTAACTTTACCAGAACAGTGACAACATAATAACGTTATCACTTTAGAAATAACGTTTTCGTGTTACACTTGTTAAGACTGTTTTTTTATTCGATTCAGCGGCGGATGATGAGGACACAAACTAGATCCAGTACAGGCAGACGCGTATTCAGTTGCTTCGTTTGACTTAAAGGCTCATTGCCATGAAATGTATTTATTTATAGTTGGATTCCCAGGGAAGATCGGAACTTAAAAAAGAAAGATGGTACCATTTTCTGTATTATTTTAATTGTTTTCCAGGAACAGAAACGCACGCGAGAGTAATGAAAGCCCAAGCGCCTCTCTTCGTAAGCGAAGTCCATCTCCCCCTTTGAGTATACTTCACTGCAACACAGCGCGGCTACCGTAGAAGCTTCATTTTCTGAGGCTAGCAAATGGCAACTAGAACGTAGCGCCAGCCGAAACAAGTCCTCTCTACTCAGCTCACCATTCGTGCCACATTGCCGTGGTAGCAATCACACTCGACTCACTTAATTCTGCTCATTTTAATAAACTTATCCTGAACTAATCTTTGCAAACATCAGGTGAGTAATAAGTCAATTAACGAAGTCGGCTAAGGGCGTGTTTCTAAACTAGACGGAAGAGTGAGATGGATTTCTCTAAGCCACGCCCCAAACGTCATCAAAACCGATCAGTTTAGAAACAGCTTTGCCTTACTTGTCGTTCTCAATATTAGAAAAATTAGCAATAATCACTGCCACATCTATTTTCAGCGAGAGTAATGTTAATAAGAACATAATACAAATGCTTATTAATCTCTATTTAATTGGATTTTGTTTCTAAATTTAGACACTTTCCATATCTCACTTCCTACAGTTTAGAAACACGACCATCTCATCTACTACTGGTAGATGGCAGCCATGTTGGATCAGTAAGTTAGTGAGAAAAATCCTGCCTCACTTGCCGCCTCAGCAACATCTCAGCTCCATGACGTCACGCCTACGTAAAGTGGGAAGAGTTTGGATCAGTCGCCTCGAGTTAAGAAACAGTTTTCCTCACTTCCCTCAGACCTCCCTCTAGTTTAGAAACAGCAGGTAATGAGATCATTAAGTGGACAACAAAACGTCATCATTCTGTTCGTTGCAGTTTTAATGACATGGTTTATTAAACCACATGATCACCGTTTCTTCAACGTAATTTTAATTGTAAGTCAGTGTCAGCCAGTAACGCATTTTAAACTTTGAAACTGATCACCATTAAAAAGACATACCTTCTATCTGTATTCGAGCATCCTGCGCGACATAGCTTTTGCAACATTTACAGAGGTTAGAATGAATGTAGCAAAACCGGTTTCACCAAGAGGAAAAAGCAGGAAAGTGAATGCCTTAATTGCCACATTTACACGCGTCTTTAGTAATGTTGCAAAACTCAGCCATACAGGTAAGCCAACCCGGAAGAATGTACCTTTAAATGTTTTTCTTATATTTTCAAGGATCAACGAAGTATGTACTTTCTGGGTTGCTATACTGATGTTAGAAAGTTGTGAGTGGCGGTAACTTTAGCCATCCTTTTTGCACAGGCGCCACAGTCGTCACTTCGAAATTAAGTCATCGATTAATTCGATTGGGTGTGTTCCTTCCCAAACGAAAGAAGCGTTTAACGTAGCAAAAATTTGTTTTAGTAATGTGATAGATAAAATAATCATTTAGATAAAGAAGCGAAATAATAAAAGAAGAAACACAACGGAGCCAACATTTCTTTCCGTCATAGTTTCCGTTTCCGTCATTGTTTCCGTTTCCGTCATCATTTCAGTTTCCGTCATCGTTTCCGTCTTCCGCGAGACTAACCGCGTCAATTGAGAGATGATTCTGTTTTCCTGTTCGGGGTATTTCATTTTCTGCAAAATTATAAAAAGTTACAGATTTGGGGTTTGTTTAACATCTTTGAAATGTGTCGCACAGTGGCAAGCCGGCGGACCACTGCACTGTGACTGAAGTTGGCACTAATGACGTGTCTGTCGACGTACTGTAAAGCATCAAACCCCTTCGAACATTTTAAGCATTGAAAGACGGAAAATGAGCAGCAATCATGGCGAAAAAAATTTTACGTTTCATCATGAGGCCTAGAGTTGAACCCACGTCATCGAATTGGTGAACCCACTACAGAATACAGAATCAAAGGTGGGGTCTCCTTTCTTTCTATAAATGACGCATTAAAGGAGAAAGAAAATGGATCCAACATTGTGAACAGATAGTGAGCAAGTTTGAAACAAGTTAGCTTAATGGAGTACATTGAAGGTCCACCTTCCAACCTCTACACATTGTCAAGATCTGTGGTTTGTTTGTTGGTGACCAACGAGTGACGAGTAAAACTTCGGTATGTCTAATTGCCGAAACAGAAAGATCACATGCGGTCTTCTCAGTAGCAATAGCCATAGAGATAATACCCATTGGGATAATACGGCTACTGTTTTCGCACGAAGCCTCTAACCTGACATTAAAACTAACGAATGCTAATTATTTTGCAATTATATCCCGAGCGCGTAGTGCTACGTTTTATTAGCGTGCCAATCTACAGTGTGGCGTTCTATCCGGAAAACCGGGGAAATTCAGGGAATTTATCAAGTCTGGAAAATTCAGGAAAAAATCAGGGAAGTTATCAAGTCTGGAAAATTCAGGGAATTTATCAAATGTGGAAAATTCAGGGGAAAATCAGGGAATTTATCCAGTCTGGAAAATTCAGGGAAAAATCAGGGCATTTATCAAGTCTGGAAAATTCAGGGAAATTTAGGGAATTTATCAAGTGTGGAAAATTCAGGGAAAAATCAGGGAATTTATCATGTCTGGAAAATTCAGGGAAAAATCAGGGAATTTATCATGTCTGGAAAATTCAGGGAAAAATCAGGGAATTTATCAAGTCTGGAAAATTCGGGGATAAATCAGGGAGTTTATCAAGTCTGGAAAATTCAGGGAATTTATCAAGTCTGGAAAATTCAGGGAAAAATCAGGGAAAATTCAGGGAATTTATCAAGTCTGGAAAATTCAGGGAAAAATCAGGGAATTTGAAAAAATATTTACCGAAAATCTTGGAATTTGAACATTTTCCGGAACATTTCCCCCTACTTCTAAAACCTCCCCTCTATTTCAGTTAAAACTTCATTTCCTTTTTGTTTCATTATTGATAAAGTGAAAACTTCTTAGGCATTAGTAATGAGAGACGTTACGTGTTACGTGAGTTTTTAGTTTTATTCACACGGTGGCCTTTTCCTGCTCGTTATCAACACCAATTAGGGCAGTGCAATTTTTGATTTAGCAAAGCAATGTGATATAGTTATTGCAATTTGAGTGAAATGTGAAAAATTTTTTTTCGTCCTGTACTGCATGTACTTCTTCGACCAAAAAAAAAAATCAGGGAAAAGTGTTAATATTGATCGGGAAAACCTGGAAAGCTCAGGGAATTTCATCCTGAGCTTTGGAACGCCACCCTGATCTATCATTTAAAGAAATTATTTGTCTCCAACGAGAAGTTATAGGCGATGCTGACTTTTTCCTGTTAAACGTTCCGCATCAACCAGGTGTTGCTGAAAACCGCCGAGAGATGGCGGTGAATGTGTTCCTATACATTTTTTTTTATAGTTTGCTAATAATTACCATGGGATCGAAAAACTAAATGCGGTCAAAATTAAAAGTATTTGTGCTAATAGATCGCCGAAGAAAAATTATAAGATACTAGCGTCAAAAATTATTAAGTTTGATGCAAAAATACGAAAATCATAATGAATAGGGCAGTGACACGACGTAGTATTATTGTATTTAATGCACGGCGGTGACGTCACGCCAACACATCCCAATGCTAAAAGTGTAGCCGTATATACGGTTAATATGAAAACCCACACACGTGACCGTGGATTAATTTTGATAACCCACACTTTTTCGATAACCTACACTTTTTTTTTTGATAATCTAACACTTTTTCCGCGCTCCACACAACCACTGCTCTACCACGTGACATACTTTGCAAAACTACCGTACACAAAACAAATTCAACCAACATAAATAAGCACATTTGCAACCTGCGACATTTATCGTACTAACACGAAAAAAAAAAACCTCGCCCCTCCCCACCCCCACCCACGAATGAATAGTCCAAGCCCAACCCCCCGACAACCTTTCGTTCCGACGGTACGAAAACTAGCCTACTGACACCTTCTAAACACACTTAAAAACCTACGAGACTCAAGCGAGTAGCGCCTTTTTGTACGCTATATCTATTTAAACTAATAAAGTAGAAAAATTACGGCTTTACCTTAAACACAAATGTCGGTGACTGGGACTGGATATAGGGACGTCCTCGTGTACATGAGACTTTCGCAGACAGGAAGTTTAAACCGGAAGTTTGAGTTCAGGAATTTACGTCATAATTCACATAAAATTTTCAAATAAATGTTTTTAATCTCAAATAACTACTTGTTGGCTCGATGTCACACCTTAGCATTAAAACACATATCCGTGAAGTAGACCGGGTTATCCCGAAATAATTGCTCGTCTGC
>JAHWFP010146060.1:30693-65416 GCA_023313725.1 Lithobius niger
AGTGCCGTTGTTTAACCCACCATTTCAATCTAGTGCCCCTTGCAGGTATCTCTCTTGTAGCAATATGACGTCACTTGACGCTGCTCTATATGTCGAGTTCTCCTGTTGGTCATACGAGTCAAAAGGCGTGCCAACTAAGTAGTAGTTAGCGTCAGTTTTCAGCATAGCTCGGCAAGTTGCGCATGCGTACAACGAAAAGGAAGAAGGAGTATTACCGAGGAAGAAGTGGTGTTATTACCGGTTATCGCCATACTTTTTTCGTTTTCATTGGTATAAAACTCAGCAATAAATCGAATACAGCATTGTTGTAAGACAACAACAATGAACACGAGTGGCAGCAAGATAAATTACGAGGAAGCCGTAAGCCTACGTCCGCCATTGTTTCTTAGCATGTAACAACCTCTCAATGTGGTTCCAAGTGTCTGTATGGGTAGCGACAAGTCCGTCAAGTATCAAACCGCCGAACGAAATCTGTTTCAAATTGTGGCGATATGTGGGAAAAAGCGCTTCAAACAGGGGTTTACAATAAATACCAACGGAAGCGAAAAGATTACAACGAGCATCCCTTCGAAGCTCCTAAGTGGCCTGTAAATTGTCTTTTTGTCTTCTTGTTAATCATGGATTTAGTGTAAATATATATACATGTTTTCGCTGAAAACATTCAAACAAGCTAATCTAAACTGCATGGTACGCCAAAGTAGCACGAATTAGAAAACAAACAAAAAAAACTCATTTGATGCTAAATGTAAGGTTTAACTGATCCGAATTCAAAACAGCAAAGAAACACAAATAAACTTTCCTGTAAAGTTTCAGATACTGCAGTGTTTGGACTGTTCAGTCCACGTGAAACCTGACTGCTGCACGTATATACAATTAAGGCCAGAGCCCAAATTTCAAAACTTTTCATGAACGGGACCGTAAAACTGGATTTTCTGCTTTTCTGTATCGTAATTGCTAAGAAAAAATTGGATTTTATCAATTAGGACCAACAAATTGTGAAATTTACTCCAAAACAGAACTTGTTAAGGATTCCCTCCAAGGTCTTCGGCCGTTTGAAGTCATAGCAAACGCCAAGCTCTATCGCCAACTTAATTCCACTGACTAAGACTTCAAACGTTAAATGAACTTACTGAAAACTGAGCAGTAATTATTTTTCATATATTTTCATTTAACCTGGCGAATAAGCTTGGCGATTGATATCATGACTTCAAACGGCCGAAAACCTTGGCGGGAATCTTTAACAAGTTTTGTTTTGGGGTAGATACATGTTTTCTCCTATGATTTTCTCTTAAGACTAAAGGCGATCAAGTTTGTGTGTCTGTCCCTGGTCAAGCTTATGGTCACTTTTACCAGACTTGACGTCAAAGCTAAATGCAAACCGCAGAGAGATTTGTTGACCGATTTCTGTGGTCTTCGACTGCTTAGGGCGGATTTAAAGCTTGAATTTAATTAGCTTCTTGTCGGCGAAATAAAAGGAAGACAACAAAACAGCTTTAAGCCAAGAAAGAGGCTTTACGACTTTAACCCTACTTAGTCTGTATGCGACTGGTCGAGACAAACGATTGTGACTGTCTCGTAGGAAACAATAATATTACGGAATATCCAATCGAGGATCTCGGAATGCCGAGTATTATGTATTTTAAACGCTACTTACGGAAATGCTATTTGTCTAAATGTTTGCTTAGATTTTAAATTTGGTGCTTTGCAAGATGGTCCTGTATTTCTGGCTTGTGTTCTGTTTGGGGGACGTGGTGTGGCTTCAGATGGTGTTTAATTTTTGCAGTAATGATTATGTTTTTTTTTAAGTCTTAATATTGACCTAGGTTTTTGTAGCCGATGATTAACAAAATTGCTATCATTGCTAACTGTTTTTGCGTACCCATATCGGGTATTTCTTGACCTATGTTTGCATTTTATCATTGTACTTGTAGCCTCCTTAAGCAGCTATGGGAAGTATTCTGACTAATTCTGGACAATCTTACGGCCCCCGACGATGATCGGAGGTTTCCCGGATCGAATCCCGGGCTGGCACCTCCCTTTACCGGATTTCTTCTCTAAAAAAAATCTGGTAATGTTCAAAATTGTGCCGGTTCAGCCATACAAGCATTAATTGCTTCGACTCGTCAAAATTTAATTTAAAAAAAAACTTAATTTTTACTTCATGTTTACATTTTTTTAATTGCATGTATACCTTTCTTGTCCCCTTCTTACCTTTCTAAACGACTGGCCATGCCGTTGTGGACTTAATTATCCCTGGCAGGTATAACCTTGGTGGGAGAGCGTCGTACTCCACCCTTCCTCCCTTGCCCTTTTTCCCCCTCCCCTCATTTGACATGTGGTGCACACACAAGCTTTTAACCCTTAATTTAATGTTCTGCTTTTAGCTTAGCCTGGATGTCAGTGGTTTTATGGCCCATTCCAGGCCTGGTAAAAATTTGCAACAAAAATTATCTTGTAGTTTCAAGAATCGCGAGATTTACGAGTTACTTTTAAACTTGAAAAATATAAAAATTCACAATGAACCGGACTAAGTTAGATTCGCCAAACAATACGATACAGTACAAAGTAATTATTCGAAGAATCGTCGATTACTTTTTCGAAGTTAAAAAATATCTACTCACAAGGTGGTATTTCAATGTATCACCTTTTGACTGCTAAATTTTCGGTACCCTATAGGCTTTCGCGGTTGTCAGGGGTTATCAAAACGTATTTAAGCAAGGGGGCCAGCATGGTAAAATCAGAATGCCTTCGGGCCAGCCAACTGGCTGGTCCTCTTCAACCCCTGCTAGGTCTTCTAGTTAAGGGGATTTTTTTGGCTTTTAGGCCAGTGGTAGACCCAATTGTGGTTAGGCTTTCCCCCCAACCTAAACAAGCCTTTTTGCCCTAACTTAACCCCAAAGTTCCCCGACCCTTTCCCCAGTCTTTTGTTCAGTCTAATTTTGCTTTAGCTCTTCCACAGTTTGCTATTTTTCATCATGCACAATTATCGAAGGGATTTTCGTGAATTAAAATTAAAGAATTCATGGAAAAAATGAGTTTTTAAACAATTGTTAATGTATTCATATCAAAAATCAAAACTGGTAAAAGGGGCCGTTTAAGTTCCGAATGGTTCTGCCCTTCAAAGGAGTGATATCAACACACCAAAACATTAGCTAACTTAATCGCACCGCTTATTAGTTCGAAGGTTAAATGAAAACCAGAACATTGCTACTTTCGGTAGCAATGTTCAAGTTTTCATTTAACGTCCAAATAGTTATTCGGTGCGATTAAGTTGGCGAATGTTTTGGTGTGTTGATAACACTCCTTTGAAGGGCCGAACCATTCGGAACTTGGCGGCCCCTTTTACGAGTTTTGGTGTTTGATATGATATCACTCCTTTTTTTTTTGTGTGTATTGGACTCAACTCCAATGAGACGATACCGACAATACTAACAATGGTTATAACAATATTTTCGTACTTACGCACCATCCCACACCATCCCCGTTACACCCTTAGGCTCCAAACATAAAAGGTACGCACTTCATATCGTACTGCAGCCATTCGTCCAATTTCATAGCTGGAAGCCTTCCCGTTATCTCGGTATCGATGAATAATCATCCTATGGAAATTTACATAGGGATGAGCGGACTAGAATTAGCTAGGTAGCTAGCTAGTTACACATTTTCAACGTTATTGAGGGTCAGATTTTGCATTGAAAGCAGCTTAGCTGGCATCCCAACACGAGTTAATTTTTGTCAGGTGAGTCATTGCTTTCGATTTTACTACAATTTAAGCTTTTGTGCCGCATTAATATTTTTATCCAAATACCTGAAATGTGGCCAACTCTGCTTCAGGGTATTAGACACTGACGCTACGCGTAGCGCTACAATGGTTTACAACCTCGACAATTGAATTGATGTGGTGTTTGTTGTGATGATTGTTGCCTAATTTGGCGCGGGTGCGACACACTAGCGTGTGTCTAGATAAAAAAAATGAAGAGTCTGCTCTTATCACACCAACATTTCATAAAAGATATCTAGATTTTCGGTACTATGTAAGGCTAAAAAAATGACGAACAAGCATTAGAAAAAAAAAGAAAAAAAGAATAAGAAGAAGAATTGACATTCCAGGACGATACGATAACGGGCAGCAAGCGAACGTTATTCCTACAACGTAAACACTTTACTGCAGTACTTTTGACTGAAGACTCACTCTAGAATGCAAATCGCAGATTATCAAATCATACGACTTAAAATATTCACAGTCCCCATTAGACGAGATATAGTTCATCGTTTGATATTCAACTTAGAATCTCGACATAATAAAGTAGCGAAATCGATTTTATATTGAATGTCTTTTTTAATCATCAATCAAAATCTTCAAAAAATAGTAATAATTTCGAATGGCCAGGATTAGATCCTAGGACTGTTATAGGTATACTTTCACTTATAATTTTCATTAAATTCTTACATATTTCTTCGCACATATTTACTTGTAACATTTCCGACTTTTAACAATCTTTTAAACAAAAACTTGAAACTTCAATCATTTTCACCCCTTTTTGTTATTTTATTCTTTAAAATAATTTGTTAGCATTAATGGAGAGACTAGAGTTTCACTCTTTTTTACCATTTAGTGCCATGCCTCAGTACAATTAAAAAAAAAAAAACACACTTGAAGCACTTCCCACTGGACGGCTAAAATCAGAAAACCTAAGGCCGAGTTTATGCAATTACAATTTTCTCGCTCACTAGCTTTTACTTGGTCAATACTAAATGTGTTGGCTGCTTTTCGCCTTTACCGGAGAATGCGGATTTCGAGTTGTCTGTACGTAGTAACAATGGCAACAACGCGGACACAAATCTTCTCCTCGTGCCTCGCGACACGACGTATGATGGCTGCAACATGACAGCATCGATTTATGACAACAAAATAATAATTTTTATTGCAATACAAGACGAAGGATTGCTTTCTGAATGCCGGGGTTCGATGGGTTGCTTTCGATTCGATAACCCCCGAAATGGACGCCATGTTGGATTTTGAATTCTCGCTACGAGCAGCTATTTATTCTACCGTCGTCGGATCACTGGTAGAAGCTGTTCTTTGAACGAGAATAGCAAATTTTCGAAAGGCGTGAAAAGACAACAATGTTGTAGCAATGTTTAAAATTATTGTTGCACTTTTTTCTTTGTCCATGTTGTTATTTATAATACGTTTAACTTGTTATCTTTTACCATATTCATTTAGTAGAAACAGGCTACTAATCGTAAATAAATAATGGTTGACTAGCAAATAGCGTTCGGCGAGCGAGAAGGTCTCGTTGCGTAAACGAGCCCTAAGGGCGCGTTTACGCAACAACTCGCCTTTGCATTCTCACAGCTAGAAGCTAGAAATTATCTGAAATTCCAATATGGCGGCGGTTTTAGCTCTGCCAACTCGTAACGAAACGAGTCAATAATTGAGTTCATAAGCTATTGGGAAAATTGTTTCGTCAGGATGAATTCTTTATCTTGCTGTCACAAATTATAAGACTGCAAACATTTCCTCAAACGATGTCGGATTTAGTTGATCAGAGAAGCGCTGTTACCATGTAAACGACACCTTTGCCAACGCGATTAAATTTCAGCTGCAAGAATGCTAAGGCGAGTCGTTGCGTAAACGCGCCCTAATACTTGGAAGCATGATTTTTTGGCGTCACAACGTTCATTCCTATCCGATTAGGAGAAAACCTACATAATATGACCGCCTACTCCTGTAATGTGTTTGTGTTTTGTAAACTTTTTAGCCTTTGACAATTAACTCAAATTCCTCACGCCTTCGAGATATTTTGCTCATTTAATGCGCCGCGATTTAAATGCATTTATTATCTTTGTACAGCACATTTTTTAACCGGTATAAATACAAATTACGCACGAATACAAATTACAAGCACAATACTTTTCGTTGTTTTTTGGAATTAAATGTAAGACTGCCTGAGCGGGACTTGAACCCTTGACTTGTGACGTAACGAGCCGAGGCCCTGCCGCTAACCAGGGCCGTAGCGAGTGGGGGGCAAGGGGGGGGCAAGCTGCCCCCCCCCCCAACTTTTGCCAAGTCGGCAAAAGTCGGCAAAATTTAATCACGTGTGGGTCAGAGAAATTACGCCGCCAAAGTTAGCCTTTCTTGCAAATTTTCTCTACAGATTTTTGTGTACAATTTAAAAAATGGAACTAAATATTACCAACAATCCGACTATTATTCAGCATATTAACCGACTGTCCGACTAACTTATAGCTAAAGGTGGGGTGACCTTATCTGAGAAAGCATGGTTTGATCTAGCTTAATCCTTTCAACTCTCCCTTCTCATTTCGGTTTCCTTAATTTGACCTTGACTGCATCTTAAGGCAGAGTGAGAAATCGGGAATTCATTGCTTTTCAATAAAATATTTCCTCCGGCTGAAAGAGGAAATAATTCTGGAAAATCTCTTCCCCCACCACCACCACCACCAACTTGTTGCGAACTCACTGTCGGCAAACCGACAACAGTCAGTAAGTCACTTCGTTCTCATTTACACGACCGTCAAAATGAGTACGGGCAATCTTTGTACGGGTAGAAAACCAAGAATGCGTATTAAGTTGGAGTGCACTGCATGTAGTTTTGCCAACGATTACCATAACAAGCATGAAAAGTAATGGCATGGTGGCAGAACGGTCCAAGTCAGACAAACTGATGCTCTGTCAAACCCCTTCGAGTTAGATGGAGCAGAAAAAAGGTGAGGTGTCAAAAATTTTTTCAACCTTAAACCGTTGGAAACAAGTTATAATTTGTCCTAATTACAACCGAATCAGTTAGTTTAACAGCCAACCGAGCAATTAGGTATTGGGAAAAAAAATACGAGGCTAACACTAACAGCTACCCTAGAATAAAAAAAAACTTTTGACCACAAGAAAATCCATAAAACATTTGCCGACTCTAGCTAAAAAAAAGTTTGAACGTTTTAAGATTGTTTGTTGAATGCTGCAAAATAAGATTTCTTTGCTCGCGTCACATACGGAGAACTATCTCAACGATAGGCTTGGTTAAAATACCGAATTTATTATTCATAGCTCTGCATTGCTGCTAAAAGAAGCAGCTTTCATGGAATGCCGACTTACAGTAAATTATTCTTGAGTGTTATATCGTGATATTCGAAAACAGTAAAATTTCTTCTCTGCGCGCTGTTAAGTTGGGAATGGTCGTAATAATATAAAGGTTGGAATGAACAAAAAATACTGATTGGTGCTAAACTACAGAAACGAAACAAGGTCCTATTTTTATTAAATAAATCACTACCTTTTCATACTACTTAAAAAACTAGCAGTAGGTCATATCTGCAGGATCCAGCGGTCTTCTAAAGACACCGCGTTAGGTCCAACCCCCCCCCCCCCCTACACACACAAGAGAAAGGAACAGTTACAAAAAAAATGTGCAGAAATAGAAGAAAAAAAGTAATTCACTAAAAGAACTAGCCGAAACACATAGAAAAAGCACTGTATTTAGTAGGTAACTTCTTTAATGAAACGAACGTGTGATCGTGTGTTACCTTTTATTGATAAAGGCACCTGCAAGGTGCTTCCAGCTGTGCAAAAATCAGTCCTCCTTCATATCACTCCACTGTGCATTTGTCTGTACCGTTCTACAACGCGAACTGGTTAAAGATTTTCTACAGAATGTAGTTTCCTTCAAAGTATTGTTACAGCCAAGCAGGGCTGCGTCGGGCAGATGATCGGGTGCGGTTAACGCTCGCTAAAACCCTTTGGAGCACCTGCCACTTTTCCTCTGACCTTCATGAGACTTCACTAGGGCCGAAAATAAGGGATAGTGTAAGTTTATGTGTGTGTTGGGTGGGTGGGAGGGGTGGTACCCCTGTTCAAAAGTCTACGTGCCCGTAGCAAAAAAAAAAAATTCCTTTGATTTTTTAGTAAATCCGCTTAGGCCAACTTTCTGTATTCGCCCTTAGTCAGGGCATGGAAATTAGTTTTTTTCTGTTTTAAAAAAAGCGTTTTTCCTACGGTTCATATATTTTCTTTCACTTTTGTGGAGCCTAGAAATGTCTAAAACATATTGTTTGATGCCAAGAAAGGTCTTAGAATATCTAAAAATCCGTCAGCTTCCGGGGCTTTGCCCCGGACCCCACTGGGGGAGCTCACAGCGCTCCCCCAGACCCCCTAGCTGGAGTGGCTGAGTCGGCAAATTTAAGCAAATTTTGAAAGAAAAGTCGGTAAATTTTGTCTCTTTGCCCCCCCAACAAAATGTCCTTCGCTACGCCCCTGCCGCTAACCCATACTGATACGGCCCTACAAAAGTGCCAACGCTTTCGGGTTCAGAGCTTCCGCTGTGCTACGTGATATGTTGTAGTCTAGCTTGTAAAACAACAAATATTTTTCCGACTGTGAAGGGACGAATAGGACCAACTGACATGGCCGGAAAAAGCCACCGGAAAGTCAACCAATATGGCGACGCTGCAGGTCTCTAGATAGCCGCGCCCCCCCTCCCCCTCTTCATGTCTTTTTTTTTTTAGTTTTATACAATTTTGTGACGAAGGCGGCTTAGCTGTTGACAAGTGCCGAAAATAAAAATCGTATTTTATTCTTCGAGTGGATTTTTCCGACCCTGTCAATGGGTCCTATTCGTTCTGTAGTCTCGCTTGACGTGAAAAGGAAACTCGCTGCGCCTTAGCTGATTTGGTAAATTCGCTTTTAGAAAAACTGGGCGGAATCGGTAGATTAATGTGGTGGCCGACTTAATCAACTCAGACTAGACTTTGTGTTGGCAATAATTGAACAAAAGTAAAATAGTAATAAATTAAGTCTTCATTTTTTTCAACTTTCGGAATGGGGGTAGGGGGTGGGCCTAATTACAGAATTGCATAGGAACTCAAACGAGGGAGGGGGAGGGGATTGACAGCTAGTTCATTAGTGCCAACCTCGGTCACAGTGCAATAGCCCGGAATGCCACAGCGCCACACATTACAGAGGTGTTTACCTAACAGTACATCAGTACTTAGTGGCGTAACGTTGAGGGGTGCGGCTCAGGGGGAGCCCACGCTGAAGGACGGTAGAGGGGAGCGCACACACAAATAATAAAAAAAACGAAAGCTAGAAGGGACGAAACAGAAAAGGGAAGAGGGAGAGAAAATAATCGTGATGAATAATTAATTTTACTGTAAGGTTTGGCCGTATCTCCATTCTAACACCTAATGACAGTTATTAAGTAATTATCAGCAATTATGGGTCATTACCCCGTTCGACAAGTAAGAACTTTTGGGAAACATTTGCCAGCCTTCGAACACCGTAAGAAGCAACAACTTTCCACGTGGACTGACGTTCCATTCTTTGCAGCTTGTAACTTGGCTTTTGGTGGGAAGCTTGCTATAAAATGGAAAGAACGTTTTGACCGCCAGAGATACTCGCAAAAGGTAGCTACAAGCGGCAGAGATGCTCTTTGTCGTCTTGTAGGACAAATTCAAGTTGATCGATGTCACGTTGTAAATAATTCTTGTTGTAAATTTTACTGAAGGAGACGAAGTACATTGGATCATTTTGTTTGCAAGCGTGAGTCGGCCCATTGAATTTATATTACAGCTTTATTACAGGTTTACCTCTGTTATTATCTCTTGTATCCACGGGCTGCCCCTTTCTTTCCTGTGTTTCTCCATCTATCAACGTATGAAAACAGCATTGCAGGCGTGTGCACGGCTTGCGATCTTTTTCTTACTACTCCCGCGCTAGTGTCAACTGCTGAACGGTCGTTTTCCGAAACTTAAAATTATGAAGTCTTAAGCCGCGTCCACACTTGACTCTAACTCTCAAAACCGGCAGAGAAAAAAAGAGCAAACACAATACCCGTTTTTCCATACCCCGTCCGTACGGACCCCAACATCGCGGCCAGGGCCCGAACTTTTAAATACTTTTTCTCTCTCTGAAACATTTTCGGCGTTGTCGTTGGTACTTTCTCCCCTCCCTTCCACTCCACATGCTATCCAGCTATCTCGCTATTGTTTATCAGTGTTTACACCATCAAACCATTTCCCGTGCATTGACCGCGTCCACACTTGAAACACGGACTCGGTGTCTAAAGTCCTGCTTTCGACCAAGACGGGAAAGCCCAGGCCGGACCCAGCGTGGGCGATTCAAACTCGGGCCAGGCTTTTGTGCAAGTGTGGATGGGGCTTAACTTACGAAGCAGTGTGGCTTAAGACCAGTTAACAGGAAAGCCGTAGCGCAAGGAAACTTTTATTTGAAAAAATAGTTGACATTTTTGCAGAAAAGAAAGCACGGCGGGTTGTATTTGTGCAACATATTGCCTCATGAGGTGTTAGTTTGGGGCTACTTTACCGGCTACCATATTTGAAATAAAGAAGTTTTTTAACTATCTGTATTATTAATACCGTAAGAGAGCGAGGGCTATTCCATCAGCAGCGAGAACTCTGCAGCTACACTGTTCATTACAGCTTTCCCTCCGCCTTCCTTCTTTTCCTCCCTCCGGACCGCATGGGTCTGGCCCATTAACTCAATCGCGTTTACTGCTGGTGGAGGGGGTTAGGGAGAGACGGGGACTATACATTAAGGGGCCGGGGTGTGTGGTGGCACCGAGGGAAAGAGAGTGGGGGGTAACACCGAGTAGGTTACGCCACTGTCAGTACTCACAAGCGCTGGGCCGTGTGAGCAAAGGTGTAAGCAAGTTGTAGAGTGATTCGACAGGCTGTTAACACCTAGAAAATTTTAGAAAATTTGAAGTTTATTTGAAAGAAAAGCCCAACATATCGCCAGGACTCTTCTCTTAACATTTTCAGTCGACGTTCTTTTCACTACCAGCTTTCATCACCCAAGAGGATGTCGAGTTTGGCACAAATTCAATCAGAGTGAGGGTAGGGGCACCTTGTCACGTCGCTACGCTCACGATAACGAGTGTAATTGACAACCAATTTCCGATAGATGGTGTCCTAATTTTACACTGATGAGGTAGGGGCACTGGTATCTGATTAAGACACCTACATTGGCCATCTGGTTCTGCAGTGTTGTGTTCACGTTTTTTCTTTTAACTTCTAACCTTCGAAAATCTATCCTATTGTATTAATACTGGTAATCATCAATTTAGGTTCACTTGGAATCTTTAAGTCACAGAAGCAGCGGCAGAAACGTCTCCAGAATCCTCAGAATCCGAACGTGTAGCGCCCTCGGTTATCTATTATGGTAACCACTGCCCATCGAAATCACAGCCAATTGAGAAACAGCTGGCGAGTTGCACCTCCGCGATCCGGGTAAAGGAGTTCGCATAAAAGCAATCAAACAGACTAACTTCAATAATTCAGAAATGCAAGACAAATGGTTGCGTCTGGCTATGAGACAATTGAGATCAAAAAATTGTATAAAGATTAAGTAAAAATTACTTCGTGTAATTCGGGGGAGTGGGGTGGGGTGCCAACAAAAGCCAAAATGAGGCAAAAAAAAAATTAGGAGGGGCTGGAGGAAGGGAGTCAAAAGCCAACTAGCCCAGGCACAAAATTTAACTTCGACCCTGTTACTTTTAGCAAAAAACGTAACAGGTTGTAGTAACCTTGGCTTTACGAATACACGAAATACCGCTTAATGATTTAAAAACGTTTGACGACTACAACTTTATTTGAATAAATCAACTCTAAACGGCTAGTTCCGCTTTAACACCAACTTTTTCATCGCCAACTTTCCGAAATAACATAAAATAAAATATCGATTCTGAAAAATGCACCTTGGAACAAAAAATAAAAAAAATAAAATAATAAAAAAAAAAACACACCCACCTAAAAAAAAGTAAAAAATAAATAAAACGGGAAAAGAAATTCCGTTCTTTCCACGTGTCGTCCAATCCACGCACACCCGCACTTCAGTTTAGACTTCGCCGTCACAACGCCCACTCGCTTCGCAAAAAGGGGCGAACGAACGTCCGAACGTCGAGGAGTGTTGGGAAAGGAAATCACCCTCGTTCGCCCAATGCAACGACGCTGATCCTGCTCTTTATTCAATAGGTGAGCGCAGGCAGATGTGGGGGCGTATAAAACTGGGAAGGGAAAGTGGGTGGCGGGGGGGGGGGGGCCCCCGGCCGGGGGGGGGGGGTGAGAGATGCAAGCCTCGTATGAATGGCACCTCTCTTGGCCAGTTGGGACTACGATCGACCGATATTTCACCAAAGCTGCCCCCTTTTTCTATGATCCCCATGTGAACTCCAGGTTCTTAAGAGGCGAAAATCCAGCGAAGGCAACACCAGATGCAGTACTATAGTAGACCAATTCTTGGCCCAGGGCCATGACGGCCAGCCCGTGTGCTTCCAGCCAAGGTGCTGCTTGTTGGATGAAGTGGGAGGACTTTTCGAAACTGCGGGTGTCAAAAAGTTGAGCGAGTTCTGGGAAGTTCGGGTTATATACCTTTAAAACCGACTTTTTTTTTTTAGAATCGGAAAATTGGAATAGCTGTGCCAATGAGGTTCGAAGGTATGTACATTCTTCACCTGTGTTAAATTTAACTGGTGACGCTCTAAATTTGTAATCTTAAACGGCGCAAACAGCCTGCATTAAAGACTAGCCGTGTGAGGATACAAGATACACTAATCTAAGAAAAAAAGAAAAGACACCTGCCCCGACCGGGACTCGAACTCGGGGCTTTTTACTGACTAGGCCGGGCGCTCTAACCACTGCGCTACAGGGGCGGATACCGGCTAAAGCCTCCAGCCGACCTAGGTAGGTGTACAGTCTTTCTCAGTGGTGAGGCTAGAGGTCACAAACATTCCCAAGGAGGGAAAGCAACATTGCTTCTTGGCCTCCACACTAGAAATGTGGAGGCCAAGTAGTGTATGTTGAGACCAAGGGTAAATGGAGGCCAAATGTGGAGGCCACTTGTGTATGTTTGTGATCACTAGGTCAACACTGAGAAAGAATGTACAGCTACTTACTGTAGCTCGGCTGAAGCCTGTGGCCAGTATCCTACTCGGTAGCGCAGTCGTTAGCGCGCCCAGCCTAGTCAACGGGAAGTCCTGGGTTCGAGTCCCAGTCGGGGCAGTTGTCTTCTGTCTTTCTCAGATTTGTGTATCTTGTATCCTCACAAGGCCAGTCTTTAATGCAGACTGTTTGCTTTGTTTACCCTTTACCTTGTGATTTATTCTTTATTTGTAATCTTAAGTAAAACTAGCCATACCTTCGCTTCGCTCAATCAGTTGGCGTCGATCCACGCTTCGTGTAGTTGAGCCGGCTTCTTTCTGATCAGTTTGCCGGATCGAACTTTGACGTCATGATCATTTTTCAGAGTAGTTTTTCGCGTATCTGAAAAAAAAAATATCAAGGTAACAATGGTGCAAATAGGCCTAATTGAAGCGTAATTTTAATTATCTTTCATTTGACGCTACTCTCATCTTTGAAGGTCCCTTATTTTAAGAGGAGCCCCTGCGCCACACATTCCAGAGGTGTTAGACGAACCCCGGTGTTAAACAAACTGACGGGGAAAACGGGAAATAAACCCTTCCTTTCCTATTTCATTAATAGGACAAGCAGACACGTATGAATCCCCGTTGGCATGAATGCCCATTAGTTAGGAGGCAACCATCATTGGGCAGGGTGAGAGCTGCCCACTTATCGTACTGATGGGGAAAACAGGGAAAAACGGGAAATATGCCATTCCTTGCTTATACATATTTACTTTTTAGTACTATAAATTCATTTCATCCTTAGGACAAGTAGACACGTATGCATCATGATCATTTTTATCGGAACTTATCAGCACGAAAGAAGAAAATCCTAATGCTGATTTTCCCCTTCAGCGAACAAGGACGATGTTGCAAAAACAATGACAGTGAATGCTTTTTTTTCACTAGTTACGCGACTGGGTGATAAATAGGTTATTACCCGCTTTCGTCGTTACTGAGTTCAACAACAATGGCACAGCCCGTGTGGCAGGGCCTTACTTCCAGGCTTTTGGCCCTGCTACCGGGCTATTAGCCGTATTAACAATCTTCATGGAACAATGGATTATCCATTATTCAGCTTATGTCACCATGTGCAACAGAATGAAACAAACATGTACATTAATACTTGTACAGTATGGGTAATAAAACTGAAATTAAAGTACAGGCGTTAATAAAACGTATAGTAAATGAGGCGTTTTGGATATGTAATTAGTATTCAACTGGCTCTACCTATTTTATTTAGCTGTTTTATGGAAAAATTGTTCTAATATAAGCAAAGTTGTTCGTTATATTTTCTTTACATGATTTGTATGGGATGTTTTCCTGTACGCTCGACTATGCTGGAGTTACGGCTAATGTAACATTATTTGGCGGCCATTTTTCAAGATGGCGGCTTTTCCTCAAGGCGGATATTTCTATACTTCTAGAAAATAATTACCCTGATATACACGAACGTTCCTGCCAAAAATTATTTCTCTAGTATTTAATTCCGGGTTTGCCTTTTTTTTTACCTAATTTGCTTGGCATAATATTAAGTACGCAGAATAAGTACGCAACCATTGTTGACCATTGTTGCAGCTGTACGAATACGCCTGGCAATCTGGCTGTTGCAGACATAGGGCCTTAGGGCTTCGGGCAGATGACCAGGAGTGGGTAACGCTCGTTAAACCCTTTAACCCTTTAATACGTGATTCATACAGCATCGTTTTAACAATGGTCGGGATAGAAGTAGGGTAATAAGTAATAGTTATCACCCTAGTTTTGCAACAATGACCCGGCAATAAGTTGTTTTAGAATGATCGAGGCTGCAACAATACGTCCAAGGGCGCAGCCCGAGATCGTTCTAAAACAGCTTATTGCCGGGTCATTGTTGCAAAATTTGGGTGATAACTGTCTTGTACCCCTACGTAGTACGTCGGTGTTCCTGAATTTATGCTATTGAAACACTTCCCAGAAAACAGGTTGTATAGCTTAATGGATTTGGGGATATCTCACTTATTTAGTGATGACGATGACGAATTATTGCCGCAACTACCCCTTGCATTGGGTGAAAGGGGAGGGGACGATCTCCGGAAGTTAGTCGATTTTAAGAAATCTGCGTGAATTTGAAAATTTTCCAGCAAATCAGATACAATTTTCACACGTATCCGTAAAAAAATTTGTCCCCAAATTTTTTTTTTAACTAGTGCCTCCTGAAAGGCAGGGGATACCCCGGAAGCCAGTATTTTTTTTAAGAAAGCGACGTGAATATGAAACGCATTCTTGTAACTCAGCGAGTTGCGAGATGAAATTTTGACATAAACCCATTTTAAATGAAAAGTAAAAAAAAAAAGTTTCTGGAGAAAAGCCGCTGAGGTGGGAGGGAGGGGGCAGGGGCCCAGGAAGCTAATATTTTTTTTTTTAGAAACTGGCCTGAATTTGAAACGTGTTCCTTTCACTTAGCGATGCAATACGAATCCATATAAAATTTTAAAAAATGGTTAAGAAGGGTTTCCTGCAGTGGGTGGGGAGAGGGAGGGAGTAGCAGAGGCCCCGGAGGCTAGAGTATTTTTTAAGAAATCACCGTGTTTCTGAACCGTTTTCCTGCAACTTAGAAATGCAAATCATTTTAAATTTTCATTAAATGAATTGGCTCAGCGTAATTAACATGCGTGGTACTTTAACAATGTTTTAACAACGATTGTTTATGGTCCATTGTTTAAAAGTAGGACGATAAGTAATAGTTATAGCCATACTTTTGCAACAATGGTCCGCCGATAAGTGATTTATCGTGCGCCTTTTTCGCTAACAGGTTTCGAGGACTGAAAGAAAAGTCCGAGGCGCAGCCGAGGACGTTTCTTTCAGTCCGAAGAACCTGTTAGCGAAAAAGGCGCACGATATATCACTTATCGGCAGACCATTGTTGCAAAAGTATGGCTATAAGTTTCTTATGACCATACTTTCAGTCTCTTTCGATGGCGCCCAGCAATAATGGCGCTTTACCGAACAATGTTTACGTGCATCCTTGTTAGCTACCTAACTATTAGAGCACGTGTTTGTCCATTGTTGTGTTTCGCATTTCGAAGCTTCCTAGACGGGTGGCAATCGCATATCACCCGATTTGGGAGTGTTGGAACTCTTTAAAGATGACGACGACTTGTGGCTAGTCAGGAAAGCCAACGAGTTGTGGGTAAACTTTTGAATAAAAGTAAGCCAGAAGGATTTATGCAAGTGAGTGCTATCAGCTGCAAACCTCTAGGCAGTGTGTTAATTCTAAACGTTCTACGTTATGGGCAGTAAATGTGTACTCGGCTTGAACCCAGGAACATAATGCTCGTTCGGGTGGAAATGATGAACAAGTATCAACTGATGTTTCCTTGCTAATGACTGATCCGACGTTTTTGAATTATTGGCTGTGCTATTTTGCAGCAGGTAAATTATAGGTAGCACCACTACATGTTCTACAAAAGTGGAAATAAACCATAAGTTTGTCGATTTATGAAAGTGAGTGCTTGGGAATTAATTCAGCTACCGGCAGTATTTTAATACTAAACGTTCTACGTCGTGTCATTACAGGTTCTGCAAAAGTCGCACGAAATCAACTTATCAGCCAAAACAGTGTTAAAAAGTCGCACGATAAGTAGTTATCGTGTGACTTTTAAACAATGCTTTTGCTGATAAGTTGATTTCGTGCGACTTTTAAACAATGCTTTTTCTGATAAGAGGGAATCGTGCTAGTTTTGAAGAGAAAGCATTGTTGAAACTGGTCTGATACGGAATATATCGTGCGCCTTTTAAACAATGAAAACGAAGAAAGTATGGTCATAAGTGGAAAATGCATTGATTTCAGTTGGCACTTATCACCATACTTTCAAACAATGGTTCATTGTTTAAAGTAGGACGATAGGTTGAAAATGCATTGATTCCAGTTGGCACTTATCGACCATTTTTATTACGAGCCTTGGCCCACAGCCGTATACGCTCGGATAAAGCCTACAAAACACCACCACAAAGCACCACCACGATATCCCGCTTGAACACGCAAAACACTAGTACAACACATCAGCATGCACTTAATCACCACACTTTTAAACAATGGTACACACGAACGCTGGCCTGATAAGTCGATTAGAGTAAAAGTTTGAAACAATGAAGACAAAAAAAGTAGGGGTAAAAGGAAAATGATGATGGAGAGGAGAACAAAAATACTAAAGAACCCCAATGTTGTTAAGATTCATTGGAATATAGTTCGAACTATAAGGGCAACAGCGTTCGTTGCAGCAGGCTTAACGAGAAAAGAGAATAATAGGTAGAACCCAATATTTTTTTAATGCAGTAATTCGGAACGTCTCATAACCTTTCAGCCACTGGGACACACGGCAAACAACTACATTTTCTCATCGACTGACTTGGCCTCACTTTTCAAAGAACTCCGCACAAGTTTCGAACTCAGTCCATCTTCAAAACTTTTGGTTTCAGAAGATCCGCCCAAAAAAGGAGCCCAACTTCAAATCAATTACGTCATTACCAGCGAAACGAGCATGCGCACTTACAACGAAAATGTTAGTTACTGCAGGTTCTGCTCTAGCCTACGGTTCTCTCAATATGGCTTTCGTTTGAAGCTTGAGGGGATAGATAGACGGACGGATGAAAACCCGACGGCTTGAGGAATGTCATCCAACAACGCACTTACAAACCCACAGGAAAGGAACGGGGTCCCGAGCCCACAAAATGTTATTGCAAGTACTCATTACTGCCAATGCTGCTCTCGAAGCCTTTCTCCCTCTCGGCGGGGGGAAACCACCAGCTCCGACATGATGAGTCTTTCCCAATAGCGTTCCGCTGATATTTTCACCCAAGCGCTGGAATGCTGCCCGAAAATCTTGAGCGAGCAGATTCCCCTCCCCCCCCCCCCTCCCGTGCCCTTATAAACCCAACTCCTTCCCTACTCCCCTCCTCCTCCCGTGGTCGCCCTGGTTTAATTAAACTTACATCATCAGTGTCCGTTGCAAAAGTGAAGAAAGGAAAAATACGATTTCATCCCAAGTTTTCAATTCTAAACATCTGAAGTTGCGAAGATTTCACGAAATACTCTTAATTATACGAGATTCGTTCGGTCGAGGCAAGGATATCAGCTTCAATTCTGGCTAAAGACGATGGCTTTCGTGATGAACTCGCTGTACGTTTTTAGGTAGCAGCGAACTCTAATAGCTGGTTCACACCGCCACGACAAACGAACGACAAGAGCAAGTAACGGCGGCGACCAACAGCACTAAAAATTAGACCCTGTCTTCTAGCTGGTTCACACCGCCACGACAAACGAACGACAAAAGCAAGGAACGACGGCGACCAACAGCGCTAAAAACAACCCCCTGTCACACCAGCACGACCGACCAACGAACAACCAACAACTGACCAATCAACGCTGCAGAATGAGTAGAGCTAGGATGCTTACTTTTCAAAACTGGGCTACGTGGTAACGTTGTGCTTAAAAGACCAATCATACTGTGATTCTCCGTTTTATTTAATAAAGCATACCGCCACTGAATACAGCACAATTTTTTAGCTGTTCTCCATAATTATCTCGTTGCAGCGATGTTCGTGTAAGCAACGAGCATTAGTCGAAGCTTCAAAGTGTTCTCGTCCACCATCTTGCATTTCGCCGATCGTGTTCGTAGCGGCTTGTCAGCCATTGGTCTGTCGGTGGGTGACGTCAGGCAGCTATGCTAGAGCAACGCTAAAAATGAAAAGTTGCGTTTGCTACGATCGGCAGCGAACGACTGCGTATGACTGCCTGAGGGGCTGGTTGTCATAGCGACTGTCGGTTGTAACTTAGCGGTCGTTCATATCGTCGCGGTGTGAATGGGCTATTCCAGCACGACCGACCAACGAACAACCAACAACGGACCAATCAACGCTGCAGAATGAGTAGAGATAGGACGCTTACTTTTCAAAATTGGGCTACGTGGTGACGTTGTGCCTAAACGACCCATCATACTGTGATTCTCCGTTTTATTTAATAAATCATACCGCCATTGAATACAGCACAATATTTTACCTTTTCTCTGTAATTATCTCGTTGCAGCGATATTCGTGTAAGCAACGAGCATTAATCGAAGCTTCGAAGTGTTCTCAGCCACCATCTTGCATTTTGCCGATCGTGTTCGTAGCGGCTTGTCAGCCATTGGTCTGTCGGTGGGTGACGTCGGTCAGCAACGCTGAAAATGAAAAGTTGCGTTTGCTCCGACCGACAACGAACGACTGCGTAGGACTGCCTGAGGAGCTGGTTGTCATAGCAACTGTCGGTTGTAACTTAGCGGTCGTTCATATCGTAGCGGTGTGAATGGGCTATAACTTTAACGAGATAAAAACCTATTCGCCATTTAGAAAAAAAAAGCATTAGAGCTCGTACCCCTATGGGACTCAGAGCTGTGAAGGGAAACAAATAAAAACCAATTCCAGAGAACAAAGGATTGTGTTTTTTCCTTGGTATATCACAAAGTGAACGCAATTTGTGTTTGAATCGGAACATATCTGTGAATTTGCGTGTGGTGTGTTTAATTTGTGTTATTATACGAGAATTTTGTTATTAGGGATTTGTTTTTTCTGTGTTTGTGGGTTTATGTTTGAACTCTGTTTCCTTAGGTGGCTATGCGTGTATTTTGTGTGTGTGCATTTGTAATGTGTAAAACATGCAGGCTTTTTATTTTAAGGGCTTTTGTTTTGTTCAGTTCTAGGGAACAAAAATTGTTTTTATTTTTTAATAATCAGAAATAGAAAGCAATTATCAGTTTGAAATGGGCCATGTCTGTGAGGGTGTGTGGATGTGTTTAATTTACTTATTTTACAAGCGTTCAATTAATTTGTTTTGTTTCCTTAAATGGGAGTCCCAATTATAATGCGTTTCGTTTGAGTGAATTCTTAATCCGTTCTTATTTGTATACTTTCACAGCTGTAGTTCTATACTCAGGGATAAGAGCTCGAATGTTTTTGCCTAAATGGCGACGCCATTTTTATTCTGTTAATTTGTTGGCTTTTTTCGCTTCCTTTTTTTTTTTTGTCATTTCTACGTAATTGCTGTTGTGCGTACGTCAGAGACACTAGTCCGTACAAACGTACACCCGTCTGAAATCGTCTGCGTTGAAGTCGAACCGTCAAGATCAAACACTGCTCGTTGTTAATGGCAACCGAACAAGGCGTGCCGCCATCTTGTAACGGAGGTAAACACTCAAGTTTGAAGCAATCAGACGACGTTTGGCTGTTTAGCTTCACCCAACTCGTTTAAAAATGACTGAATTGCTGGAAATCGAAAAAAAGGACGAACCCATCTGCACTCGTTCATTGCGGCAACCGGGCCAAAATCCTACAATTGTAAACCATTTTGAAGAAAAAAACATGGCATCAGCGCCGATCACACGACAAAAGAAAATAACAAAATGGCGGCAGGGTGATCTTTTGGCAGCTTGATTTACCCAATCAAGCTCCTATACGCTAGCAAGCGAGGTCGGCATGGTATGACTCCTCCTCATCACCCGAAGACCGCTTTTCCTAAATAAATTGCGCCGACTCTGACGTCATGTATTTGTGATCTCTGAAATCAACATGGCTGCAGTTCTCGATCCGACGAATCGACGCAACTATAACGCAACTCTGAACTAACACACTAGTGAATACTTATTATGAAACATAAGTGGGACTGTTCCGAACGTAAAAATTGTATTCGAGTGTATTTTACTACAATCGGCAATGTGGAATTTAGCCATTGGAAAGAACGATTACGGTCCTATGCGCAAGGCCAGCTGCCAGGTCAACTCTTATCTCAGCTGGCCTTGCCTACGCGCGACCTGCCGGCGTTGTCGCTGGGTAGCTTTTTTGGCACGTCGCCGGCAATAATTCTGCCAATGTTTTTAACAATTCCAGCACGAAGTGTCGTTAAAAATAAGAAATAGATGTAATAACTACCCATCAGAGACCACAGCCGTTAAGTTACATTTATTTTTAACACTAAAAATTCCTAAACATTGTGATCATTCTGGCTACCACAGGGCCTCGTCACAAAACACGTGTATAACAGCGTTTTTTTGTGGTTGTTGCAGTTGTGTTTTTTTCCCCCGTCCCGCCAAGTAAAACTAGGGTGCCGGTAACAGACACTGCGTCTGCATACCGTTATTTAAACCCAAAAAACCAAAGCATTTACCATAAATAGGTCTAAACTACTTACTCTTCCTCCCGCCACACAAAAAAATCTTACATTTTTTTTGGGGGGGGAGGGGAGGGCGGAGGGGGGGGTTCTCCCCCCCCCCCCCCCCCTACTGCAGTCCATTGAACATTCAATCTTTAGCCTGCAAATTTTCAACAACAATATGTTCTATCACATATGCCGTACAAAATCAAGCTCCATAGATCACTGAGTTGTGTTCTTGTTTTACCTTCCACTACAACCGGGCCAAGCCAGAAGCCAGGTATCCAAGGTCACGTGATGACAGTGCCGCAGTGACTGTGACACCTACACTGCTCGATAAAGTCTCGCAAACAACAAGCACGATTAATTTCAGTTAAACTAAAAAAGTTACTGAAAAAAGTTTGAAGGCATTTTCGAGTACCTACTTATTTTTGGAATTTGATGTTTGCATCGAATTTAGGTTTTATAGCGTACAAAAACAAAAATAACCCTTCTTTAACAATGCAGTAACTAACAATGATTGCTGCTATGCTTCTTGGTTGAGTCACTTCCATCTCACCTCCTTCTTTGAGGGTAAAATTCCTTACTTCGAGAATACATGTCGTTTTAGAGCACTCTTATTTGCAACCAAACATTATACGAATTTTTAAAAAACGAGCTAAAATATAATGAACCAATAAAATGACACGATAAAACAAAACCCCACTCGATTTAAGCACACAATATTGGTCATTATTATAACCAATATACAGGTTATATATTGGTATATATAGGTTTAGTTCGTGAGGCGGTCGTCAAAGAGGACCATTCTACTCTAGAATCGGGTACGAAATTAAAGTGACCAATTTGAAGGAAGAGTTATTTTAAGTAGCTCGGAGATCGATAACAGAGTTTCAAAAATGATACGACTTAAGGCTTCCCACATTTTAGTTGCTTAGTGGCTTAGACATTTAACCACTAAGTTGTGAAGGCACAATTTAAAAATTTTACTGACAAACACACATTTCAGATTAAATAAAAAAAACCACGAACAGTCTGTTGGCTTCGTTTGCTCAATTTAATAATTTTCGTTAATCAAAGGTGTGCATTTAAAATAATTTCCTTCGGCGGTGCGCCGTAAGACTATTTTTCTCGTCAAATTTTTTAACGACTAATTAGATAATAAGTTGAGTTCAGTGCTGCTAAAATGTTACAGTACGATGGACCAAACATATTAAAAAGACACGAATGTCTATTAAAGTAACAAGAAAACCCTGCAGAAGTTGACAATAAGTTCTCCAGAATAGGAATAGGCGATAATGAAATTTCAAACAGACGAATTTCACGATTTTTCGTTTGCGATATTACGATTATTGCGATATTTCAATCATCATTGTGCCTATTTCAACTTTTTTTTTTATTAATGTCTTGGAGCCTTAGGTTAGGCGAAGCAATTTAATGCTCGTGTGGGTGAACCGGCTAAATTTTGAACATTACCAGACTTTTTTGAAAAGAAGAATTATATGGAAAAGAGTGGAGCCTTAGGGGATTTGAACCGGAAAACCTCCGATCATCGTAGGGGTCGAAAGATTGTCCAAAATTGACCAGCATAATTCCTATAGCCGCTGAAGGAGCTTGGTAGCCGCCCACGCTACCCTGGCCAGCAGTCCTGGCGGGGACTTTGCCAAGGTCCTCTTTCCAGGGGTTCGATCAGGTCCGCAAACCTTTAGCAATCAGGCTATATACGAACGTAAGTTACACAAATGGCAGGCCTATACCAGCCTTTCTAAACGCATAAAAATTGCTTGTTTTTAGTCTTATGTACAGCCGAAACGACTGAGAAGACGATAGCGAGACTTTGTCCGTCTCTGTCCGTCGTCTTTTTAAACTCAAGAACGGTAGCAGATAGAGACAAACGGTTTGCACCATTAGATTCAGCGACCAGTTTACAGGAACGTGCTTGTAACACATAAGTATATCAATCGAATGAAGCCATCCACGATCACTTATGTCAAAAACCAGAATTGAAGCGTTTCAACCGTGAGCCGCGATAGTTATTAATCGACACAGATATAGCAACATTCGTAAACAAGAAATTTAAAATAATCAAGCAACGCGAAAAGCTCAAAGCAGCAACAGCAATGCCGTGATATACTTGCGTTAAATGCATGCTACTAATATTGGCAGTGGTTACGGCAACGCAGAATTAGCGAAAAAGCGTTGCCTTGAGCCCTGCCAATACTCGTAGCATGCATTTAACGCAAGTATCACCGCATTGCCGTAGCTGTTTTGAACTTTCGACATCTTCGGAAGGAGTACATTCCTATTGCAGGGGGTGGGGGGGATTGAGGCTTAATGGCGCGTCACTATTGCAGGGCTTGTAAATAGTGATAAAATTGCAATAACTCAATATTGCCCACATCAACTCCATAGGATCATGAAATATACAGGGTGATGCATAAAGTACTGAAAAACAGGCCTATAAGACTTATGCCTATAAAACGTAGGCCTATGAAATGCAGGCCTACAAAATGTATGCCTATAATGAACCTATAAAATGATGATGTTCGTACGATTACTGCAGTTTTGTACAGTGCACCTTAAATTATTGTAGTAGTGGAAAGCCCGTCATAAATGAATGGGGTAGTATGTTCCTGCCCGCCCCCAGGAAAAAAATGTGCTCAACGGGTATAGCATGGACCCTACTGTACCCAAGCTATACAAGCCTAGTGAGGTCATCTAATATCCTACCTCATTAACTTATAGTGCAACATTTATCGTGAAACCAGGATTTGAACCCAGTAACCGAAAATGTTTGAAATTCGTTGATATCTCCAACCGTATTCATGTATTGCAGTGCATTTGGATTGCCAAACCGAAAACCTTGCAAACCTCTAAACAATTTAGTCAAATTTAGTGAATATCCTGAACTCAGGGTTTGAACAGGTAACTAAAAAGGTTTGAAATGCGTGGATATTTTCAACTGTATGTTGCTTAAGCTAGCCTAATAAACAATGTAACTATACGAGACTGAACGCTGACACTGCTCGGATGTCGGAAATACACATTAGATATTTCCCGGTTCGAAATGAAATTAAGCCACATCCACCTTAATTCAACACCACATTTTCGAAGTGTCCGTCTTGTGCTGCAATGCAATGGCGAAGCCTTTGATCAAGATTTCGACAAACTCCCTCAATCATATCCAATGTAATTGTTTGACAGATCTCAACAATACATTGCCTTAGCTCCTGAACGGTCCCCGGGTGATGTACTACGCCTACCTGTTCCTCAGACGCCCCTATAGGAACCAGTCAGGAAGGGTTAGATAAGGACGTTCTGGGTGACCATTCTACTGCTCCTCTCCCAATCCACTGCCACCAAAGATCTGATCCAACCGCTCCTGTACATTGGGCCTATAGTGGGGAGGAGCCCCATCGTGGTGATACCATTCGGCTCAAGTAATTCAAGGAATGCATATAGCAAGCCTTTATTAGATTGAACAAAGGTTTTTGTGTCATGTGCTAATAAAATGAGGCACCCCCTACAGTATATTCCTACAACTTATAGGCCTACATTTTATAGGCCTACATTCATAGGCCTATTTTTCAGAACTTTATGAATCACCCTGTAGATACAACCTATTACCAATCGGCTCGGTAATATGTTGCATCTGTATTTCTTGAGCCTATGGAGTTGGTGTGGGCGATTGAGTTATTGCAATTTTATCAATATTTACAAGCCCTGCAATAGGAATGTACTCCTTCCGAAGGTCTCGAAACCTCAAAGCAGCCAGGGCAATGTCGTAATACTTGCGTTACGTGCTTTCCGTCTTGTTTATTAAATAGGATCAGTCCACACAAACTACATAGAAGTTAAGATAGAATAATTTTGGATTGCTCACTGCATCAAGTAAAGGGCAAATTAAGAAAAAAGCACTGTAACAGTATTCCTTAGGTCAGATTAGATAAGCGAACCGCGGTTTTGAGCTTTGTTTAAAGCAGTGCGCATTCCCATTAAAAAAAACCTTATTACCGTTAGCGAGCAGGTAGCTGATGGATGTACACAGGATAAAATAAAAAGCTCAAATCTTGTATGCGCGGATAAACACGATATTTTAGCGTATCAAATGTTCTGCTCTAAGGATTTTCGCGATATTTGTTTACTGGAAATTGGCACGCCCCGTAACAACTAGGGCATCATCGGTTATACTGTCGACAAAATGGAGCGAAACGATTATTAATCACATAATAAATTAAAGTTGCATAAACATTAATTAAAAAAAACTAATGTTAAAACAATACATGGGGAGAAATTATGGAAAACTGCAAGATCGTCAAATAAATTAACCAGTTTTGCATTGGAGACAGCGTTGTGGCTCATCTTTTCGTTCCTAATCGCATCTTGTTTCTTTGTCCATTTGTTTTCGTAGCGCGTCGCTGGATGGCGTTGACGGCAAAAAAACAAACAAACGAACGATACATCGAACACAGGCAGTTGTTTGCGAGTGCATTTGGAGACAGCGTAGTGGCTCATCTTTTCGTAGTTAATCGCATCTTGTTTCTTTGTACATTTGTTTTTGTAACGCATCCATGGATGGCGGCGTTGTTCCTCAACAACATGCCCACTTTTAATTTTAATTTTATTTCTTACAAATCATCTCCGGGTGTATCGCTATCAATGTGCAAAATCTGGTTTTAATCGTTATTGTGTGATGCGATTGCAAATATTGCATTCCGAGTGTATTTATAAACGAAGCTCCGATTATATCACAACATCTTCTATATAACAACACATTCTGTACTATAGGATCTAAAGGGTCTAAACTACTAACTTGCAGAAAATATCATCTCAAACTTGATTGAATGGACAAATGAGATAACAGTGTTCATCGATGAAGTCATAAGGTTTTCTTCATCTACTGTTAGCAAATCGTTTGCGATTAAGTTTATTTGAAACGTGAATGCTAGAAGAAATTCTGTGCGGCCTTTTACTTGTAATGATGCAGCTCATAGCAGTGCTGCAGTTTCCTACAGGCCTACGTCACGCGTTCAGTTTCTATCGTCAATTTCATACAGGCCTACTAATTTTTTTTCAAATTAGCTCTTTTCAGCTACAACGTACTGGCTAGTTTCAGCCAATTGGTAAGAATCACAAACGACAAGTTAGGCCTGCAGAGGGGAAGCTCAATGCAGAGGGAAAACGACTTGCCGTCAGCACTTCAGATACTCGTAGCATGCATTTAACGCACGCATCACGGGCATTGCTGCCGCTGCTTTGAGCTTTCGATATCTTTGGAAGGAGTATATTCCTCTATACAAACAAACTATACATCGAGTTTTTGGAAAGCAGAGTTTTATCCGTATATGTGCATTTCTTTAAATAATATTTCCTCAAAAAATATTTTGTTTGAATCGCATGTGTGTAAAAACAACATTTCGGTTCCTCGTAGCATTTTCCACGAATGACGAACTTTGCAACGAATGCTACAACTTCCACACGGTGAATTCCAATTTTGCAGGATTGGGTTCCGTCCATGCGTTGGGTTGGTACAACCAATGCGAATCCTTTTCTCAGTAATTCCCTAATAAAACCCAGCGAATTTAACAATTTTTTCAATATTCTGCTCTTCCTCGTTTGAGAAAATTGCATTGCTGCCTTGATTGTTAAGTCGCCCACGCCCGCCGTCTTTTTCCCCGCTCTTCCAGTTCCTTCGCGTATCAGCGTCCTTCAACCCAAACGACATCAAAGGATATTTTATTTTTTTGGAAATGAACAAAAATAGTAGTCCTTTTTATCAGTATTTCCGTTTCGTAATCCTCGTTTAAATAGATAACCAAAAGTAAAAGTGTTTGGCTTCCAAAGATCTTGAAACCCGACGAAAACTTTGGAGAGGCGAGATCATGATTCAGTAAATAAAGGGGATATTAAAAATATAATATAAATTAAAATTGCCTGTGCGGAGGTAAGACTTTTCCTCCCCGGACAATTCGTCCCCAAACTTTTGGTTTCCGGGAGTTTTCGTCCCACGGACTATACTCGTCACTGTTCAAAATGCATGCTACCGGAAAATACATGGGGCGCCTATCTGAGGGAGCGTTTAAGCAAAGACTAGCCTTTGCATTCTCGCAGCTAGAAGCTAGAAATTATCTGAAATTCCAATATGGCGGCGGTTTTAGCTCTGCCAACTCGTAACGAAACGAGTCAATAATTGAGTTTAGAAGCTATTGGGAAAATTGTTTCTTCAGGATGAATTCTTTATCTTAGTGTCACGAATTATAAGACTGCGAGCATTTGCTCAAACGATGTCGGATTTAGCGAATCCAGGAAGAGTGGTTACCATGGCAACGACACCTTTGCCATTGCGATAAAATTTCAGCAGCGAGAATGCAAAAGCGAGTCTTTGCGTAAACGCGCCCTGACAGGCTGCAGTTCGCTGGCAATACGCAAGTCAGAACTGTGAACGTTATGCAGGCAGTCAGAACTGCGGAAGGACGAGCTTCACACAGGAATTTTAAACATGACGAAAGGAGTGTTAAGAATTAACATAATTTTTTACGATGAAGCAAGGTGGCCTATATGGTTTGCCTGACACTCACTTATCCCAGACAGTCCCTGTTTCGAGCCTGAGTTGGCCGTTCCAGGCAATTTCAGAACGAGACGGGCCCTGTTACGCTTCGTGCTCGTGTCGACTGTGGCATGAAAAAGGTCGTAGGAATTTGCGATTGGGAATTGCCTAGCATATTCCAATATATCGCAATTGCCTTCGGTTGGGAGCGTTTTAGACCTCCAAAGTCTGTCTTGTTTTCCCATCCAATATTTTATAGTAAAAGCCTGAAATATGCACAAAAATCAAGAAACGACGTTTCGAAAAAAACAATCTTCGTCATCAGGTTTTTTTTTTTTTTTTTTACAAACACTAAAGTTACATGGCAACATAGAGCCGAGTCATCCTTAAAACTAAACACACGGCAATTTAAAATTTAAAACATAAAAACCGCGTAATGTTTCCCTCTCAAAAAAAGAGAAAATATACCAGGCGGGGCAAAAAAAAACCGTCCTTCCGCTTGGCAAAGCAAGCAAGAAAAACTCGGTCTATGCAAATTTTGAAAGCCACGGCCTGTTTGCATAGACCGAGTCTTTCTCGCTTGGCTTGCCAAGTGGAACGACGAGCTTGTGCTCCGCCCTTCCGGTATGTTTGCCTCTTTTGAAAGGAAACATAACAAGGTTTTTATGTTTTAAATTATAAATTGCTGTGTATTTAGGATGACTCGGCTGTACATTGCCATGAAATTTTTGGTTTTTTGTGTAAAAAAAACCAACTTGATGACGAAGAATAGTTGTTTTCTTCGAAATGTCTTTTCTTGATTTTTGTGCACATTTCATATTTTTACTAAATTATACCGTATAAGTGCTTCTCTCTCTCTGTATTTGTCCCATCCAAAGTAGGATTTGTGTCTCGATTAGCTGTAGGCTACCAGCAATTTCGTTGCTAAATGGAAGCCTCTCGATTACACGAAGCGAGAAAAAGAGAAGGTTTAATGCACGCAGCAGTGCAAATTGCTCCAAAATAGAAAGCAAACGAAGCAGCCATTTTAGCGTCATTGCTTTAGCACTGTGAGGACAAGAAACGCACGGATAGTTAAGTTTTATACAAACCCTTTAAGGATTTGTGGAGCGTCGTTGAACAGATTCGATGTGTTTGATATCTTTCCAAAGGTAGGGTGACCATACCGGGCTGGCGTATTCCAGGATGGGTCTAACATAAACCTTGGAGGCCCAAATAAATGGCTTGGCCTCATCCGACACAAAACAACGTTTGATCATGGCAAGATGCTGAATTGCAGATATAACAGATATATATGTTCTTGTTTGTTACAGTGTGTTTTTTTATGATTGATGACGGCCCCTATGAACAGGTGGACATTTAGCGTACTTGTCTCCTTATTGTGTATTGTATGCAAAATGTATGGAGTCGACCATAATCCTCATCTTGCAAGGAGGAATTTGAAGAGGCATGAAACTGCACAGTTGTTTGTTTGTATGGATTGAAGCTTACAGTAACTACACACTGTGTACAGGCCATCGTTCACTGACAACAACGGTAGTCATAGTAACAACTGTAGGACATTACTATAGAAGAATAAAGGGGATTATCAACAGGGGCGCCCTCAAGGTAGATTTATTTTTTAAAAGAGTGGAGAAGCGTTAGTTTTACATTTACCTTCACCAATAACAGCTTAGGACTTCATTTCAGACGAGGACTACCGACAGGTCTTTCGCCGACACAAAAGGTCGACGAACCACACTATTCATTCTGCTCTTAAAATACATAGAGCAAATGCACGCACAAAGAGGTGGTCACACAGCGTTGTGCTTATAATCGCCAGAGTTATGCTTCAGGCCAGAAGGAGGCTGGCATTACCATGCACAAGGAAGTGCGCGAATATTACGCCACCATGCCAAAGCAACCTAACGGGATTGCCTCATTAATTTTTCGCTTCACCAACGACAGCAGTTTCCTGCATTCCTTCGTATGAGCAGGTGGACATACAGCGTGCTTGTCTCCTTATTGTGTATTGTATGCAAAATATATGGAGTCGACCCATAATCCTCATCTTAAAATCACTTTTTTTAGCACGCCTCAGTACGCGACCATGGCTTTGAGTACCACTAACGATAGGTTTGCCAGCGTCAACGCACCACACAGCATGTCTGTGAACTACCAGCACCAAAAATGTTGGCTTCACTACTGTGAAGTTTAAACAATGTCAGTACAGATACAAACCTATTGGGACTCCACCAGTATAGACAGAGAGAAGGTCAATAATAAACCACCTGAAAGGGGATGATTGAGGTTTATAGTACATCGACGGCTAAATCATTCACTCCAGCCTTTGTCACAGTGCAAAGGTCCAGGCTGCCACTGCGCCACACATAGAGATGTGAAACAAACCCCAAATCTAGATCTTATCCTATATCTGTATCTCCTGGAAAACTTGAGAAACCCCGGAGAGGAAGGCACACTCACAACCCAATTGATGCGCTATATCTCACGGAAGGTGGAAACAGCGACGAACACCATCAAGATGGTGACACAAACCCCAAATCTAGGTCTAATCGTATATCTGTATGTCCTGAAAAAATTGAGAAACCCGGGAGCGGAAGGCACACTCACCACCCAATTGATGCGCTATATATCACGTAAGGTGGAAACGGCGCAAACACCATCAAGATGGTGACACAAACCGCAAATCTAGGTCTAATCGTATATCTGTATGTTCTGAAAAAATTGAGAAACCCCGGAGAGGAAGGCATACTCACCACCTAATTTAAGCGCTATATTTTACAGAAGGTGGTAACGGCGCGGACACCGTCAAATGGTGACAATCAACAACTGACCGTAAGTGACGGGCAACACTCATGACATCCAGGATGGATCACCTCCCCCCCCCCCCAAAGGAATCAATGAGTAAGGTTGGCGTGACCAACATGCTAACGGGCTTACCTCAAGGCTGCGTCCGCATTGCTTCATCCACCACGAGCACTTTTAAACCACAAGATTAGTACACAAGTTTGTAAGCAAGGTAAGCCACACTACTTTGATCAAGACAAATAACTTCATCGTATTTTTTTTTGAACAGCATTCAGCTTTCAGCATGCGGTCGGAGAGACAAAACAGGTGCATCCACTCTGATAAGATGGTAGAAAATTTCACCTTTGAAAATACGTCCACAGAAAGGAAGAACGATGCCTTCAAAACCATTCATTTTACCCTGAATCCTTGATAGAGACTAATTAACCTCATAATTCTTCGTCGACGGCCAAACACTTATTGAGGAGAGCGAAATCTTCTAACCTCTAAGCTTTCCGTATTCCCCGTTAGCTCACCCACAAATCTCTTCTTGTTCGCCGCTGACAACGAAATCAACAAACTCTTCTGTGCGAGTGCACTCTTAAGCTTACAGAAAACGGTAATTAAAAGTTTTTGAATACGCGCTTTTACGAGTGAATGGCCCGGAGGAAACAATAGTCAACAATGGTTTTTGAAACGAAGGAAACAGTCTGCATTAAAGACTGGCCTTGTGCGGATACAAGATACACTAATCTGAGAAAGAAATAAAAGGCAACTGCCCCGACTGGGGCGCGAACCCAGGACTTCCCGCTGACTAGACCGGGCGCTCTAACCACTGCGCTACCGGGGCGAATACTGGCTACAGGCTCCAGCTGAGATAAGTAGCTGTTCAGTCTTTCTCAGTGGTGACTTAAGAGGTCACAAACATACACAAGGAGGGAAAGCAACGTTGCTTCTTGGCCTCCACACTAGAAATAATGCGAGAAATAAATAAAGAATAAATCACAAGGTAAAGGGCAAACGAAGCAAACAGTCTGCATTAAAGACTGGCCTTGTGAGGATACACGATACAGTAACCTGAGAAAGAAAGAAAAGACACGAAGCAAAGTTGGCCTCTAATCACCACTGAGAAAGACTGAAGAGCTACTTAGCTGGGCTGGAGCCTGAAGCCAGTATCTGCCCCAGTAGCGCTGTGGTTAGAGCGTCCGGCCCAGTCAGCGGGAAGTCCTGGGTTCGAGTTCCAGACGGGGCATTTGTCTTTTCTTTCTTTCTCGGATTTGTGCATCTTGTATCCTCACAAGGCCAGTCTTTAATGCAGTCTGTTTACTCTTTACCTTGTGATTTATTCTTTGTTTATTACTTGAATGCTTTTTGCTTTGTTGCACCAAAGTTCGGGTCTTTCTCAGAAGAATGGCGGGCACTGTTCAAACCATTGAAATATCGGTAATTACGCAGGGATATACTTTGGCTGCTAGCAACTAATTCACGTACCTTCCGGTTCCTTTCGTCGTTCCGGTTTGGAAAATAACAACGAAAACGTGGACAAACGCATTTTTTGCTGTAAATTCGACTGTAAACTACATTCTTTAACATCCTGCATTGCATACATGCTGCCATCTTCCTTCCATCCAGCCTTCTTCTGGGAAGCGATAAGGCATTCAGGACTGCGAAAATCCGTCCTATTTTTTCCTATGGTTTTGTTGTTATTGTCAGTTAGGTAAGGTTAGGTTACTAGGTTAGGTACCGGTGATGTTAATTTAGATAAGACTAGGTTCGTTTAGGTTAAATTAGGTAAAGTTACCTAACTTCAGCTAACCTGACCTTACCTAAACTAACCAAACTAAATTAACCTAACTTAACTGACAATAACAACAAAACCACAGGAAAAAGCAGGAGAGATTTTCGTAGTCCACTAGATGGAAACGGAAACTCTATAAACGGAAACTCATAAAAAAAACTGAATCTCTGTTTATTATAGTTTCCTTTTTTACTAAAGTAAATGCTTTTTTCGTCGGCTAACAACGTAAAGTGAGAGCTCCGTTGTTTGTAAATCGACTAGTTACGTGCTTCCTTGCAATACTCTGATTGGCTGTCCGGGCTAATTTGGTGGAAATGGGTCCTGTGACGTCATACCACGGTGCAACTCGGTGTATTCTTCGAAAAACAATAGTACTGGAACTCGAATCTGAACCATCTTCTCTAGTCACTCCATCTTTGTGTTTCAGGCATTGTCGGCTAGTTCAGAAAGCTAACGGAGACATAACACTGACAAATTAGCGTATAAAGCAGCGAAGATATGGACCTACTGTGGACGCGGACTACTCGCTACTAGAAAGATTCAAGCATGCCCCCTGTTGGCCGTCGTGCCATTGGTTCGCAATGCTTTATAAAGACCTTTTCATACCCTTATCGTCCGGGTGTGTGTGAGCGTTTCATGGTTTTTCCAGTGAACCAGTCACCCTTATTTTTAGATCACAATTCCCAACTCTGACCCGCACGAAACGGTATAAAAAAAAGCTGCTAAAAAGTTGGTAACCTCTCCAAAACAGGTAGTAAAAATAAAAATACATAAAAAAAGCTATCAAAACTGTCCGACCTGGACCTGATTATTTGCCACACTTTTGGCACCCGATACTAACAAAAATGCTTTCGACAGCGAAAATTTTGAGGTTGAAAACCAGCCCATTCGTGTAGCATACACGCACCCTCAGACACACGCTGTCAAAAAAGATCTTAGAAGGCTCTCTTTTTCTTCCACTTGCCCCGCCTACCCCCTTTCCTCGCCACCATGACAACCCGTCCGTATAGTGCTGACAATAACTGCAACTTTGCTGAGGGGGGCGACAAGAAGCGGACCTCTATCATCATCAGAGCCGACCTCCATTCTCCAGCCTCAGCTCCATTATTGGCAAGGGCTTCTTTTTCGAGCGCAGTGTCAAAAACCTCACAGGAATGGAGAACGGCAATACGAGCGTATAGTGCAAGCGTTTACGGGAACTTCAGATTTTTCAACGAGCAGCCAAAGGGTCCAAAATCCCATTTCGTAAAAAGAGTGGCTGTCTATGACGTAAGGCTCACGGCGACTTTGACCAATCACACCTCGTCGTTTCTCTGTTCGTTCAAGACGAATGGTGTTGTCATGGGGATTCATAGTGTTGGTGCGAAGCTGCTTTTTTCGATGTCGATTTTTTTTACATTGATGCATCTAGATGTCCGATGCATTTTGATGTTTGTTGAATACCCCAAATCTACCACAAAACAAACTTTGCTAAGGATTCCCGCCAAGCTTTTCGGCCGTGTGAAGTCGTGATATCAAAAGCCAAGCTCTTTCGCCAAGCTAATCCCACCGAGTAATAGTTCGAAGGTTAAATGAAATATACAAAAATTGCTTACAGAGAAATTTTCAATTATTTCATTAAACGTTTGAAGTATCAGTCGGTGGGATTAGCTAGGCGATGGAGCTTGGCGTTTGATATCATGACTTCACACGGCCGAAAAGCTTGGCGGGAATCCTTAACAAGTTTTGTTTTGGGGTAGATATCAGTAATTTTTGGTCCAAATTAATGAAATCCATTTTGAAATGCCAATTTAGTTTTCTGGTCTATTTTTTTTTCTTCTTCTTTTTTATTGGTTTCGTTAAATTTTGAGGACAGAAGTCACCTTTGTTCATTTGATTAGCATTTTTATTAGTATTGCAGTACTTCCTTGCAAACGCATGAATTTCTTTAATTGTCAGTTTGGCATTGTTGCATACAAACAATGTTTAAAACAATGTAAAACAATCAATTTGGACCTTTGGAGCTCCCTAACCACTTGACCAGTTAGAAAGGTCCATATAAAAAGGGCACATCTCCAGAACAATACCTGTAAAATGAGCTAAGAACCAGCTTTATTTACCGCATGGAAGAAATTATTTTCGTGATACTAAAACAAAGCGTTAGTAGTAGTAAGAATTATGCAAATATCAACGTTTTTCACGTCTTTTTTTCAACAAGAAAACGTTAAGCTGTGGGTCTAACAGTGACTTTTATGTTGTCAGGCGACCAAAGTCTCCCGATCAAACAAGTTTCAGCCTTTTCTGTCGCATTGTTATTTATCCTCCCTTTGCTGTAAAGACACAACGTGTCTAGTGGTCGCCATGCTCATATATACATATTATCTGGATGTTATCGTTTTATCTTGGCGGGCGACACACTAGCGTGTGTCTTGATCGGAACCCACCTAAATGGGAAGTGACTAGGGAGAAAGTTTCTAGGGGAAGGAGGTATGCCCACTGTCATTGGGGGGGGGGGGGGG
>JAHWFP010146060.1:65516-78929 GCA_023313725.1 Lithobius niger
CGAGCATGACTCTGCTGACCTGACGCTCCATGTCGGTAAACTAATATTTCATTGGCTCGCAGGTAAGCCGCACCCAGAAAAAAGCCCTAACTAACCAAAAAAAAGTAAGGTCATAACACTCCAATTTTCCTTAATATTACTTCCAGCGATTTATGTCTATTTATTTATCCTTTATTGAGCATTGTGAGTGTATGATTTGTCTTCCGTCTCCATTGTCTATGGCCGAGTGAATTTCGGTCAAATGATGCCCTGGTCACGGTTGTGACCTTAATAACGGGTTCAGTGAGGTTATCTTTATGCCAGTGGAGGATGTGGCCATAGCGATTAAGGCGCTATGCAAGTGATCTGGGGGCGAACTGGGTAGCCGGTTCGAATCCGTGTCATGCCACTCCGACGAAACGTAAGTGGATAAAGGTGGCTTACTGAACTACGTTATTTCTAGTATATGATTTTCGCTGTTGGCTAATTTCCAATTTTTCTTCAAATTAGTAGTGGGCTCCATTCTTATCCATTTGGAGGCCATATTTAGTTAAATGTTTTTTTTTTAAATGCTAGTGAATTGTAGTTTGCACCATTGGAATGCTGACGAAAAAACTGTCAAAAGGGTGTATTTGAGTGTCAAAATTGGTCAATATTTAGCGAAATTATCGTCATGTCCGCATACAAGCCGCAGAAAAAAATATCGAAAAAAACATTGAATGTCAACTCAACATCCAACGAATGTTCGATGTTGACAAAACATCGACATCGCGATGCATTAATCGAAAATCGAACACAAGTGATTCATAGCGGTACAAAACGGATGCACTCGTGGTTTCCGCCTTCTAATTCTAAGGTTAACATGATTCACGATAATTCGATGACATCGTGATAAAAAAAACTTCCAACAGTCAGTAATAAACGAAGACACACACTGGTTGTAATAATAACAATAATAAGTTTAAGTTTGTTGTAAGCGCAACCGGAATGGCAAGGACTCGACGGTCGCCAACAGCCACCCGCCGTTAAAATAAACAAAAAACATATTCTACAAAAGTTTTAAAGCTTTACGATGGCGCAAGGGAGGGGTTGATGGGATTTGGATGGGTTCACGGATGCCTTACCACCAAGGTTAGACCCACCAGGGAAACAATGGTCCCCGATGGCAACGCCAAACGTGAGGGACAAGTGAGGGAAAACGCCGGAAACCATACAATAATACTTATATAACAACAAAATTAAAGCATCGCAAAGCTTGGCCAAAGCCAATTTCCAATCCTAAACTTTAAAACAAAAAATAATAAAATGTCCTGCAGCAAAACTGGTTTTACCACAGCAATTGTGGTTCTAAACTAGAGGGAAGTGGGAATACTGTTTCTTAAAGTAGGGTGGTCCATAAAAAAAACGCAACAGCAAAATTTTTCAAGTCCAAACTTTTATGTTAGCACCCTCCAGAACCGTAAAGGGTCAGATGATGTCTAAAAGAACGGGTAGTTTTGAAAGTCCCTTTACGGTTTTTAAGGGTGCTAACAAAAAGTTTGGACTTAGAAAAATTTTGCTGTTGCGTTTTTTTTATGGACCACCCTGTATTGGTTGAATATTTGCACTACGGCATTGGACACGCAATCTTATTCTGGTTGTTAGTGTATTTACATCATGTGTGAGATCATCTGTACCTTCTTGCAGGCCTTTCAAGTTAGATTTAAAAAAAAACGTGCTTACCATATCGCTGAAAACACCAGGGACGTGCAAAGGCAACGACAATTTTCTCCCTCAGCTTTTACTTGCTTAATACTAAATCTGCTGGCTGCTTCTCGCCTTTACCGGAGCATTCGGATTTCGAGTTGTCTATGCGAAGTAATTACGGCAACGAAACGCGGCCGCAGATCTACTCCTCGTGCCTCTGGACCACCACTTACGATGCGTGCGGCATGACAGCGTCGATTCACGACAACAAGAAAGTAATTTTTACTGCCGTACAAAACGGCGGACTAATTGCTGCATGCCAACATTTCATGGTTTGTTTTTGATTCGATAACCCCGAAATGGACGCCATGTTGGATTTAGAATTCTCGCTGCAAGCAGCTGTTTATTCTACCGTCGTCTGATCTTGGCCTAACTACTCTCTTCGAAATGGACGAGTCACGTACGGCAGCCTGCAAGCTCGAGTATGTTCCAATCTTCTGCAGCCGCGATCGCAGCGTCACCTCGAAATCCGTCGGTGGCGTGTCACCTTAACCCAGACTTCTTCCCTGCTTCGTTAGTGAGAGGTCGTCCCAGTTCAGCTTTTGTGCTGACTGGGATTCACTTTTTACATTTTTTAACTTTTTATTTTTTTTATCTTTTACTGCTCTGGCTTGCTTTTCTTTAGAATGGGAAACCATTTAAGTGTATCTTGTGACTTGTAGCTTATGCTATAAAATATATTTTTTGCTTGACAACGGGATGATAAATCCCGAAACGTCGCATTTTATTGTAGACATGTGCACTTGCTGGCTTTTTAAAACGTTAACCTTAACCCACCTCACTCGTGCCACGCGAGTGACAAGAGTTAAACGGAAAAACCGAGGAAAACCGAGGAAATAGTTTCGATCTCCCATGACGCAAGGTTGCGCTGCCAGTCTCCTAACAGTATCGGGCGCATGGGCTGTGGTAGATGATTCGTCCATCTTGAAGAAAGTAGTTAGTCCAAGGTCTGAGAATAGTAAATTTTGGAAATAGCTTGAAATGACAGTAATGTTGTAGCAATGTTCAAAATAACTGTTGGACTTTGTTTTTATCCAAGTTGTTACTTATGATCATACCAAAAACCAAAACTGATAAAAGGAACCGCCAAGTTCCGAATGGTTCGGCCCTTCAAAGGAGTGATATCAACACACCAAAACATTCACCAAGTTAATCGCATCGACTAATAGTTCGAAGGTTAAATGAAAACTAGCTACTAAAACTTGCTACTTACGGTAGCAATATTCAAGTTTTCATTTAACGTCCAAAGTATTTGTCGGTGCGATTAACTTGGCAAATGTTTTGGAGTGTTGATATTACTTCTTTGAAGGGACGAACAATTCCGGACCTTGGCGGTTCCTTTTGCTAGTTTTGGGTTTTGATGTGATATCACTTATTTTTTTTTAATTATGTATTAGACTCAACTCAACTAGCCTGCAAATGTGTAATAAAGTGCCACGTCAACAGTAGTTTGAGTGCTTATTTTTCTAATATTTTAATTTCATATCACTCCTTTGAGAGGCTGAACCATTCTCAACTTGGTGGCCTCTTTACCAGTTTTTGGATTTATTTTGATATTTTTGTTTGTTTTTCGCGATTTGGACGTAGACACAATTTCTTAGGCAATGTTGTTTCGATTTGTGAGGAGACACCGGCGTGTGTCTAGTTACGCACGTCAGTTTATCAGTTGTCATTGTCCGAACTTTGGCCGTCCAATCAGAAATGAAGCCGACAATACTAGCAATGGTTACAACAATACTTTCGTACTTACAGGCCATTCCACGCCGTTCCCGTTATTTCATAGCTGGAAGCCTTCTAGCTATCTCGGTATCGGTGAATCATCACCCGATGGGAATGAATGTGGGGGGGGGGGGGGCGGATTAGAAGAAACTAGAAGAAGTAGAAGAAACTAGAAGAAGTAGAAGAAACTAGAAGAAGTAGAAGAACCTAGAAGAAGTAGAAGAAACTAGAAGAAGGAGAAGGAAGTAGAAGAAACTAGAAGAAGGAGAAGGAAGTAGAAGAAACTAGAAGTAGAAGAAACTAGATAACACATTTGCAACGTTGAGGGTCAAATGTTGCACTGAGAGCCACTTAACTGACATTCCCACATAAGTTAATTTTTGTCAGGTGACTCATTGCTTTCGATTTTACTACAATTTAAGCTTTTGTGACGCATTATTATTTTTTCCCAAGTACCTGATATGTGCCAAACTATGCTTCAGGATATTAGACATTGACGGTTACGGCGTCGCGCTACAATGGTTTACAACCTTGACAATTGAATTGATGTGATGTTTGTTGTCTAACTTGGCGCAACACACTAGCGTGTGTCTAGATACATTTAATTTGTTGTGTATTGCCGTATTCACTTAGTGCCGCATTCATTGACTAGCAAATAGCACTCGGCAAGCGAGAAGGTCTCACTGCGGTCTCACTGCATGAACGCGCCCTCAATGTATCATTTAGCGCTACTGTCCCCCTTTGTAGGGCCTTACTTCCGGGTGAGCAGAAGCACAAACATACATACAAACAAACAAAGCCTGCGTTTTGAATGATGAAGATGAAATTCATACGTGCTGAGGAATGTGATGAACGAACTGTGAGCAACAATTACAAATAGCTTGATTAGAAATAAACTGCACATCGATTTTGCGAATAAACTATGAGAAGCGAGGACGGACGTCAGTCGAGTGAGCCGAGCAACGATATGCTTATTCAGAGTATAAGATTATACAAAAATTTGTATTATGAGGAAAACGTCATAATACGCAATCTTGACTTTACCTTGGGCCTTAACACACGAAAAAAAAATGCAAACAGCTCTCTGGTAATAATCTGATAGTAGTTCTCTGTGAAAGCCAAAACATTAAACTTTAAAGAGTATAAATAAGTAGCTACCAAAAGAATGAAAACATTAACAAATTAAGTGGCTTCGTCTAACTTAATAAGAGTATCTACGTAATAAGATCGTAGACATCAAGACTAGGTCTACTACTACTGTTCGATTACCAGCTAACTGGCAGGAGCTTACCGACACATAAGTCGCCAGCTATATCCAGACTCCCCGAAGATGGAAAAATAGTTGACGGACTAACTACCCGTTTGGTAGCTAGAGCGTGGTACGATCGAACGGCCTCAAAGAAGAAATCACGGCTTGATCGCGTGAAGGTCTTGAAGTATTACAGTGAAGCCGAACCGCGTTTCGGGGGTTGCTTTTATCTCCTGAAGAGACGGCGGTGCTTAATTGAGGTCCGAGGTCATAGTTAATTGACAGAACCTCCGGACATTTGTACAGAATGGAAAAGGACTCAATAAAGTGTGAAGGTACAGTACAACGGCATCACTGTTTTAATTTCTGTCCGTGCTGTCAATTAACTACGACCTCGGACTTCAATTAAGCACCGCCGTCTCTTCAGGACTTAAAAGCAACCCCCCGAAACGCGGTTCGGCTTCACTGTACTACTTCTAGGCCTACACGCGATCAAGCCGTGATTTCTTCTTTCAGGCCGTTCCGATCGTACCACGCTCTAGTTACCAAACGGGTAGTTAGTACCTCAACTATTTTTCGATCTTCGGGAAGTCTGGATATAGAGGTGACCTACGTGTCAGTTAATTCCTGCCAGTTAACTGGTAGCTTAAGAACAACTACTACTTTTAAGAGTTATGTACAGGGAGTCAAGCAATGATAGCCCTCCCATTCCCTCCCCACAGTAAATTAAGCACGACAGGGAAAAAATGAAAGTACCAATAGGTAGCCCATTTTCTTGTGCTCTCACAACTCAGTGTTGCCACCATTGGCGTCACGAACAGCTTGAAGACGAGCAGGATAGGAAGACAAAAGGGAATCAAAAAGTTCCGTGCTGAACTCAATTTTGTTGGATGCGTGTGAAAATTGTGGATCCATCTTGAAGGACAATGTAGAAAAATGATGCTTTCTGAACCTCTAGCAACTCGATTTAGTTGTACCAAGATGGAGGAACACATTGATGCTGTGCTTCGGGAAATGGAGTTCAACGCAGATGTGGAGTGAGCTGCAGTGCAGCATCACAGATTAAACAACACTACCGCGCACAGATACGACACTACGCAGCAAAGTTGGGCCTCATTTTTTTTTTGTTGAGTCATGATTCGCACTTGATGCGCCAGTAGGCGCAGAGATCGCCCGCGAGGAGCTTTGGGTATAATTAGAAAGTCCGCCATAATAAACACGCAGGCATGCGCAGTGGGATCGCGAGTAGCCGCATCGGCACGTTTACAGAACAAATCCAACAAGCTACGTTAATCCCGAGAGTTCGAGTCCGAGTTGTGAAAGTTTTTTTTTTCTTTCTTTCTCAGACTAGTATGTTCCAATAAAGCCAATCGTAAAGGCCGACTTTTTGATAGTTTAACGCTTTACCTTCTAATTTCTTATTTATTTAGCTTCTTTTCGGCATTTCAATTTCACTCTGCTAGTGACATCCGGCGAATAAAGAGCGAGGTGTTACGTCATCACCCCGACGCGTTGCTGAAACGAGGGACCATTTTTGAAGCGCTGGCTGAGTTACGAGTGTCGTATCTGTGGGAGGAACAGTTCTTTAATCTGTGTGCAGCATCTTCTAAGGGGGTGGGGGCGTCGCGTGGTTCTTTTTTTTTAATACCATAATGAGTTATTACCAAATAACCGCGCGGACGTAACCAATACTGATCTTTTTGAGTCATTTTTGCCTTCCTACCCTGCTGTCGTCAATCTGTTCGTGACGCCAATGGAGGAAGCACTGAATATTGAGCTTGTGAGTGTAAACTTACAATAAAATGGGTTGCTTATCGGTACTTTCATTTTTCCCTATCATTGGTAGTTTACTCTGGGGAAGGGGGGGGGGAAGCTATCGTTGTTTGACACCCCTTATAAGAAGCAACGGCACCGCGCGTTGGTAGGAGGGAAGCATTGGGGTTAATTTTTCAGGAGAGAATGCTTCTTGAAGGAGCAGCTTCGAGACCGCCTTCAGCCTCACTTATTTCAGACAGCATGAACAATGAACATGGACGCATGTAATAAAAGTGATCATTAGAAAAAGCAAGGGGGGAGGGGAATTATAGCCATGGAGGTGGGGGATAGGTGGCTACCAAAAGAATGACAACATTAACAAATTAAGTGGCTTCGTCTAACTTAAGAGTATCTACACAATAAGATCGTAGACATCAATACTAGGCCTACTACTACTGTTCGGTTACCAGCTAACTGGCAGGAGCTAACCGACACATACGTCGCCATGCGTATCTAGCTGATAGTTCCGCAAACATGAACATGGAAGAATTTAATAGAAGTGATCATAGAAATGGGGAACGGGGAGTATTAGCGGTGGGGTTGGTGATTTGATAGACAGGATGCGCTGATTGAGTGAGAAAAGCGAACGAAACTCAGCGTTTATTGGCCAGCGTGCGCAACAATTTTAATTAACTTAATTCGGTCGAACATGGCCATACACATGAGCTACCATACCTAACCGGCGTTGCAAACCGTGCAATCAACACTACCTGTGCTAGGCTTCAGCTAGTTTGGAATTAAATTCTGAACTTCTTACCCGCCCCCTACCCAACCCTGCAAACTAGTCTCTGTGAGCATGCTTCATATTTGTATTGAATTTAGTAACAAAGACCGGTAAAAGCTGGTTAAAACCAACTCTGGTAAATACTGGCACGTCGAACAGGAAGCGCAAAGGCAGGAAACAGCCACTCGTTTCAACATTCCTTTTTTTTTTAACAACAAACTTGTGGCGCATGCTTCTTTCTTTCTTTCTTTCTTTTTTTTTGTCAGCTCGAGGTAGAGGGGTCGCTCCTTAACCCATCTGCATGCCGATCGCCGAGGGCCAGGAATAAAATTCCAGAAGCCAGCGTTTTAAAACTTGCTTTGCCTCTCGCGCACACACGCGAAAAAGACGCATCGTCAATAAAAATGGAATTGCCTCAAATTTGCCAACGCAGAAAACCCTGAGGCTGCACTGCAATAAAAAAAAAATGAAAAGTCGAAATTCGTGGCACGTCGTTTTCGACGTTGTAGCCAGGCGGCCTAGGTATATACTGCGACGAGAGGACGGGTTGGCTTCGAAATTTTTAGACCAAATTCAAATTTATTAAGAAGGAAATATTATTGCAAAAAAAAAAAAAAAAAAAAAAAAAAAAAAATAAATTAATAAAATTTTAAAAAAAAAAAAAAAAAAAAAAAAAAAAAAACGGCAGATGTAAAGCTTCACCAAAACACATAACATAATGAAAAAAATTTGGTGCAAGTTTATATCACACACATGCGCGAAGACCACTCAAAAACATGCATTATATACAGGGTGAGGCAAAAGTCTGGTCACACGCAAATAACTGCCGTTAGAATGGGCCTATGTTAATTCTGAACATATATTTGTAATGGAAGTCAGCTACGGCGAAGCCAATGAAGATATTTTCAATGACCTTAAAAACAGCATTCAAGGTCATCTGCATTTTATTTTCCAAACGGTACATGATACAGTACAAAAGTGCATTACAAAGTTGTTCGCGAGCATCAAACATGACAAACTGCGAAAACAGATTGAAAATCGGAGCATAATTGCAATAGTTACGAGAAAACAAAATAGCAACAAAGTCTTCCTTGAACGTTTTAACTGCCATGCAGTGTAGCTTAGGGGCTGCCTCTATAAGCGAGCGGACATAAGTGATCAGTCTTTCCTGCGTCAATCAATGCAAGTGAACGAGGGCAGTTTAGAATGCAATAGCCTAAAAGAAAACAACGTATTATACGGCTTAGACCTAAAGTATTGAGCCATCATTCACAACAATACAGAAAGTCCCATTCGGTATGTCATTACTTTCTGATTTTAATTTATTATTTTTTTCCGACACTAATGCCCTTTTGAGTGACGTCCAGCCCGGTCGCAACAATCGCCAAAACGCATTGTTACGAATACCAACACTTCATTTCCAAAGTCCAAAGGTGGAAAAACATGTTTCGAGGGGGAGGGGATCGTAAAATTACAACCCGCTTTACGCCCCCTGCTACTAGAAAACGTACGACCACTTTATGTTCTTGTTTTGTGAAATGTATGGCACCCCAAAGAAAAGAAACATTTGAAGAAAACGAATTTGGCGAATAAATCGAATTTTTTTCAAAGATCTTTCGCCTTGTGCTTTTGGGCACTATCATTCATGTCCCTCTCAGCGCCCCCCCCCCCCCCCCTAGCAGGTATTTACACCATGTCTTACAGCCGCTAACATATACGTTCGAACAATGCTACAATTAACCTGCTACTGCAAGGTAATATTCCGCCCCACCCCCGAAAAACATGTTTATTTACGCATACGAATGCCCACACCTATAAACCTATTTTACCACCCGCCCACCTTATTTTCGGCGTATTCTCATTGCAGGCCTATCCTGCAATTTTTCTGAAACGTTTTTCCTGGGAAAAGAGCCGACGAAAAAACTTTCTTTTTTTTTAGGAGGGGGGGGAGGAGGGGGTATCGGCGTAGTCCTAGATGGCAGAATATAAATCCACATTTGTTAGTGAGCAAGTGACGCTAATTCATCTTGTCAATGCTTCCTGTTCACCATAAACTCATAATTTACCCTTTAATGGAAATAATCTGTAATGGCATAATGATTCGAGAAGCTGTTAAAAAGTGCGCGCATTCGAATGTCCAGGATTTCCCACCTTTGGATTAAAGTGAGGGCATTCGAACGACAATATGTTTTTTTTTTCAGTGCTGGGCGATTGTTGCGACTGGGCTGGAAATCACTCAAAAGGGCATTAGGCTTCGGCAAAAAAATAATAAATGTAAAATCAGAAAGTAATCACATAACGAACGTGGCTTTCTGTGTTGTGATTGTTGGCTTATTACTTTAGGCCTAATCCGTTTTCGTTTACTGTAATCTGAAATTTAACTGCACTCATTGCTGCAGGAAAGACTCGGATCGCATACGTGCGCTCGCTTGTAGAGGCAGCTTCTAGCTTCACTGCATGGTAGTTAAAACGTTCAAGGAAGACTTTGTTGCTATTTTGTTTTCCTCGTAACTATTGCAATTATGCTCCGATTTTCAATCTGTTTTCGCAGTTTGTCATGTTTGATGCTCTAATGCAACTTTATAATGCACTTTTGTGCTGTATCATGTGCCGTTTGGAAAATAGAATGCAGATGACCTTGAATGCTGTTTTCAAGGTCATTGAAAATATCTTCATTGGCTTCGCCATATCTGACTTACATGACAAATGTGTTCAGAATTAACTTAGGACCATTATATCGGCCTATATAATGTTATTTATTTGCGTTAGTTGCGTTATTTATTTGCGTGTGACCAGACTTTTGCCTCACCCTGTATACATATACTGCATATACTGTACAAGAGATAAGGGAGCAGCCCATGGCCCCGCATGTCTGGTTGGAGGGATCGCATTGCGGGAAAGTTTTTTACGACAGCATGCTTCTCGAAGGGGCAGCTTCGAGACCACCTTCACCCTTATAATTTCAGCCAGCATGAACTTGAACAAGGCTGGTAGAATATAAAGCAGTGATCATTAGAAAATGGGACCATTAGCCGTAGCGGGGGGGGGGGGATGATGCACTGATATTTCCGCCAACATGAACATGGAAGAATATATATAATGCAAGTGATCATTAGAAAGAAGGAATCATTAACAGTGGGGGGGGGAGAGGAATGCGTTTATTTGAGTGCGCTGATTGAGTGAGCGAAGCGTTTGCTAGCCAGTGTGCACAACAAATTAAAGAAACTTAATTCGGTCGACCATGGACATACACGTGAGTTAACCTAGCCAGTGTTGCAAGCCATGCTTTCAACACCGCCTAGTTATTGCCTAAAGTATTTAACAATAAATAACGAAAGTCGAATAAACAACGAAAGTACCGAGTTGGAATGCATGCTAAATGGGTTTCTCTGGCATACACACCCTGGAAAAAACACCATTTGAAAACTATTGATCGCTGTGCTACAAATTGACCGTTTCAATTCGTTCCAACACGTTTCCGTGCTCTAAATACAACTTTTCGTGGCTATTGATTTTCTTCGTTTATTTCCTGCGAATTTAGCTGCATCTCAGTTCTGTGTTCATTTTCTGGGGCTCTTTTAGCCTCATCGTCTGTGTTTATTTACTCTTCCGCAGCATCTTCTGCATTTATTTTCAGTGCCTCTTTAGCTGCGTCTTCTGTGTTTATCTTCTGTGGCTCTCCAGTCGCACCTTCTACATTTATTTTCTGTGACTTTTCAGCAGCTTTTTCTGGGATTCTTCAGCAGCCTATTCTGGGATTCTTCAGCAGCCTATTCTGGGATTCTTCAGCAGCCTTTTCTGGGATTCTTCAGCAGCCTTTTCTGGGATTCTTCAGCAGCCTTTTCTGGGATTCTTCAGCAGCCTTTTCGGGGATTCTTCAGTAGCCTTTTCGGGGATTCTTCAGAGGCCTTTTCTGGGATTCTTCAGAGGCCTTTTCTGGGATTCTACAGTAGCCTTTTCGGGGATTCTTCAGAGGCCTTTTCGGGGATTCTTCAGAGGCCTTTTCGGGGATTCTTCAGAGGCCTTTTCGGGGATTCTTCAGAGGCCTTTTCGGGGATTCTTCAGAGGCCTTTTCGGAGATTCTTCAGAGGCCTTTTCGGGGATTCTTCAGAGGCCTTTTCGGAGATTCTTCAGAGGCCTTTTCGGGGATTCTTCAGCAGCATTCTCGGGGACTCTCCACCTGCATTCTCGTGGATTCTTCTCCAGCATTCTCGGGGACTCTTCTCCAGCATTCTCGGGGACTCTTCACCTGCATTCTCGGGGACTCTTCACCTGCATTCTCGGGGACTCTTCACCTGCATTCTCGGGGACTCTTCACCTGCATTCTCGGGGACTCTTCTCCAGCATTCTCGGGTAAACATGATCAGCATTTTCGGGGACTCTCCAGCAGCATTTTCGGGGACTCTCCAGCAGCAGTTTCGGAGACTCTCCAGCAGCAGTTTCGGAGACTCTCCAGCAGCAGTTTCAGATGCTCTCCAGCAGCATTTTCGGGGACTCTTCAGCAGCATTTTCATGGACACTTCAGCAGCATTTGCTGTGACTCTCCAGCAGCATTTGCTGTGTTCATTTTCTTTGGCTATTCAGTCACATCTTCTGTGTTTATTTTCTTCTGCTCAGTCGATGGAAGACTGAAAAGTTTTGAATAGTAAGCACAAAAGCCAACAACGCGCAGCAAGAAGTCGTAAAACCAGGATTTCTGGTTTCCTTTCAGTCTTTCCATGGATTCCAGAGTTGTCCATCATTTTTCTGGGACTCTTACGCAGCATTTTCGGGGACTCTTTAGCTGCATTTTCTGTGTTCAATTTCTTTGGGTCTTCAGTCGCATCTTTTTGCGTTTATTTTCTGTGGCTGTTTACGTGCATCTTCTGCGTTTATTTTCTGTACCTCCTCAGTAGCATTTTCTGCGTTTATTTTTTGTGGCTCTGTAGCTGCATCTTTTGCGTTTATTTTCTGTGTCTCTTCAGTCGCATCTTCCGTATTTTTCTTTTCTGCAACTCTTCAGTCACATTTTCCGTGACTCTTTAGCTGCATCATCTGTGTTTATTTTCTTTGGCTCTTCAGTGGCATCTTCTGGGTTTATTTTCTGTGGCTGTTTAGGAGCATCTTTTGCGTTCAATTTCGTAGCCCTCAGGGCCGGATTTAAGCTCCTGCCGCCTGTAGGTCCAGACATAACGTCGCTCTACAATGCCCCCAAACCTTACCCTCCCCGAGACTCTTAAGAATGTTAAAATTTAGGCTGCCCCCCCCCCCCCCCTCCCCCAACAAGCACCCATCATAATTTGTAGATTCGTTTGCGATCCATGGAAAACTGGTAGGGCAAAAATATAAAGTAACCTATTTCTGTTGCTCTTTGAACTTAAATTAAGAAATTTACGGGACCTTGTCCCTTTCTTCCCTTGCTTCCGTCTGTTTTTTGGTAATGAGCGTCGCTTAGTTTCACACGCTCACGTCTCCTCATTTTGCTACTCATTTTATTTCATTGCTACGATCAACGCATGACAACCAACCCTACACAAAATGGCCATACAATGAAAAGTTCGTAAATTACGTTATTACGATTTAACGAAAAGAATCAGTAGGCCCTACTCACATACAACACCGACCCTGCACTCAATCAGTACTGATACGACATTGCGTTGATAGAGAAAAAATGTTGAATTGTTATACCCTGAACAATTCGCAGATATTTGGGGAAAAAATGAGTCGTTGGCAACTTCAAAATCGGTCTACATGGTACTATACGGTTACTGTTGTGAAAAGCATTATTTGATTGCACATGATAGCAACAACCTATAGTGTCATCTATTGGCAGATTGCGGTATTTCGTAACGTTTTTATTCTGTGCTGCGGTTTGCTTAATTCTAACAGTGGATGGCGCCAGCATTTTGTTAACAAATTGTCATGAAAGGCGGAACACCTGCAAAACTCGCACCAGCTTTTCTCACGTACAATTATTTTTAAGCCGTCATGCCGCCCCTAACAAAAGTGCCGCTATGGGCCCGGACCTCTCGGGCCTACTTATAAATCCGGCCCTGGTAGCCCTTCAGCCGAATCTGCTGCGTTTATTTTTTGTGGCTCTTTAGCTGCATCTTCTGTGTTTATTTTCTGTGACTCTTTAGCTGCATCTTCTGTGATATTTTCTGTGACTCTTCAGTCGCATCTTCTGCGTTTATTTTCTCTG
>JAHWFP010146060.1:78939-90909 GCA_023313725.1 Lithobius niger
TATTTTCTGTGACTCTTCAGTCGCATCTTCTGCGTTTATTTTCTCTGATCTTCTGTGTTATATTCTGATACTTTTCAGTCGCTTCTTCTGCATTTATTTTCTGTGACTCTTCCGGTGCATCTGCTTGGTTTGTGCTTTGTTTCTACTGATAATTCGTCGGTAGTTCCTCACCTATGCCCTGTGTTGTTGACTACAACCACGTTAAATTTATAAAAGTATGGGCGCAAATAACCAATGTGTTGCGGCGTACTTCCTTTCCTATCCTTTCCTTCCCGTTGTTGGGAAGGTGGGCCAAACACAGTCGCCCGTGGATGACTTAAACCTTCGTTGGTCATTGTTGGGGGTCAGCTGTCTCCCCCCCCCCCTCCCCATCTCTTCTGGACGGCATGCCAAGGTACTTGAATCAAAATAAATATAACTACGTGAGTTAACTACTCAACCTTTCTCTTTCTTTCATATTACCTTTACACATTTCTTCTACATTCGCTGAATCTAAGACATATTTCGTAGATGGGTCAGTTTGCTGGACACTTGCAGCCAATTCGTTAAGTCCATTTCCACCTGGAACCATTTATCACCCGACATTCTTAAGTCCAGATTTATGGCTCCCACAGAGGAGCACGTATTTTAACGTCTACCTGAAGGGCCCACACTGCAAATCTCAAAAAGCCCAAGTGCAAACAAGAGCTAAAAGAGAAAATAATTCCCCTTCTTTTTTGTTTCCATCTATTTTTTCTTCTTCTTCTTCTGCTCAGTCGATGGAAGACTGAAAAGTTTTGAAGAGTATATGCACAAAAGCCAACATCGTTATTTTTTTTTTAATTTATTTCTTCGAGCCTTAAGTCAGCCAAAACAATTTAATGCTCGTGTTGCTGAACCGGCTCGATTTTGAACATTAACCAAACTATTTGAGAAGAATATCTAGTAAAGGGAGGAGCCAAACTGGGGATTTGAACCGAGAAACCTCTGATCATCGAAGGGGGCCGTAAGATTGTCCAGAATTAGCCAGAATAGTTCCCATAGCTGCTGAAGGAGCATGGTAGCATCTCACACTACCCTAGCTGGCAGTCCTGGCGGGGACTTTACCAAGATCTCTCTTCCCAAGGGTTCGACCAGATCCGTAAACCTCCAACAACCAGGCTACGCTCAGCCACGATGATCACCGTGCAGCACAAACTCGTAAACCCAGGATTTCTGGGTTCTTTCCAGTCTTTTCATGGATTCCTGGGTATTTTTCAGGGTTATCAGTGACTAAGAAAAGTCATGCGTTTATTATATCAGTTTAATGTGTGTATCAGTGATCTTCCGTTAAAATTGAATTATAGAATTTTTGGTGATCCACAACATCAATACTCGTGGGCATTTATTGAAACTAAGTGCCGGTTTTTGTCACACCGAAAAATATAACAATTTTTTTTTCAAACCTGGTGGGGTCTCAGTTTGGAATTCCCTGCCATCCTTTGTGGTCTCCTCACCATCCCTTTCTGCTTTTAAAAGAAACTTAAACATGATCAATTTGTCCCGTTTTCTAAAGCGGTTTTAACTTTTCGGCTAGTTTTCTGGCCTTTAACTCTAAGGTCACGGTGTGAGTGAATGAAATTCATCCCTACCTTGCTCTTACAGCACAATTCTGTGTTTGTAAAATCATTTTTATTTTTATTTTTTTTTAAATAGCAAACGACAAAAAACTAGGGATGTACCGAATATTCAGTAATTATTCGGTATTCGGCCTATCCAGCCAAAAATTTTAGTGTTTGATATTCGGCCGAATATTGATTTACGGTATAATAGTGATATTCGGTAATTGGCCGAACAGTTAAAATTGTTGGTATAAGCCGAATATTTTTTTTAGAAAATATTTATGCAATTGTGTTAATGAAAGAACGTTTATTTACCTAAGCATTTAGCTTTTGGTTTGTGAGAAGTTGTCTTGTGACATTCATAAGAGACGGAAAAATGATCAAAATATGTTTGATTTACAGGTATTCGGCAGAGCATTCGGTTACGTATTCGACCGAATAATTCGGCCTATGTGGCTATTATTTGGTATAAGACAGAATAATTCAGTATTCAGCCGAATATGTAAATTGTTTGGTGCCGAATATTCGGTGTTCGCTATTCGGTTGTATATTCGGTGTACGGTTTTCGGCAAGTTAAGTATTCGGTTATATAATCGGTATTCGGTGCATCCCTACAATAAAATTTGCGGGAACATTCCAAAAGTTGTTTTTTTTTTGGGGGGGGGGGGGGGAATGGGGGAGTGGGGGGGGGGTGGAATTTCATATATTTTTTAATTATTTTGTGGTTCATTGTTGCTAGTATTACCCATCTTACGTTCACTACAGTTAAAAAAAAACAGCAAAAGGATTGCTCTAGCAGAGCACCCACGTTTCACTTTTCTCAAAATTTAATAACACTTCTTTTCCATTACCTTATCCTCTTCCACTATTCTTTGTTTCAATGACTTCCTTATGAGCAGAGCTGCGAATTCGTTTTAGAAACAATAAAAAAAAATTTAAAAAAACGCACGAATTTAATAAGTAAAAAAAAAAAAATTCCAGGTATAATTACGTCGCCAACTAACGTTATCAGTTGATTGGCCATCGTAAACATCATATTATCTTTTCGGCGTAAATTTTCGAAATTGAAAAAAAAAAAATGATTTCACTCGATTAAAAACTCCGCTTGGGTGCGCCACTTTCGTTCGCGCGATCTGTTTTCGTCCCCTTCATTTCTTGCTCATTTTCCGTTTTTCTTAACTTGTCGCAATTCGAGCGGCGCAAACTTCTCCTTTTCCCACGAGTGCATTGAATCTCCGAGTCGACTTTTAAAATCGCGCATGAGTTCCGCAGAATATGAAGAAATGCGCAGATTCGACGCTCATGCTCCCTGTTTATGGTAATTACTCTTAATGAACATGCTGTTGATCAGCTTGTTGCGGAAATATTCAGTAATTCGCTTTGCAATCGTTTCAGGGGAAAAGAAATCCACCTAATCAGGTTAAAAGTTTGAATTGACGTAATGGGCGATTTTTCCAGAACAAAACACTACAAAAAGCTATACGCATGAACAAAAACCGATAAAACTACGTTGGAATAGATGTTTTAATGAAGGGTTTGCCTTACGAAGAACGTTTGAAAAGGCTTGGCCTGACAACCCTTGTTGATAGGCGTTTAAGGGGTGACCTTATCAAGACTCGTCAGATTCTATCTGGCGAAGAAGTGATTTTACCTGTCACCAGTTTTTTCAAAGGTCGACTGTCACACAAACCAGAGAATCTACATCATTAAGATCATATGACGTCACGAACTAACATCAAGAGGGTTAAAAAAACAACAACTCATTGACGTTACTTTTTCAAGGTTTTTCGCGTATATGAGGGTCATACTATCAAGTTACAGCGATGAAAATAGGTCTATAGTGAGCGCAATTTAATTATCTTTGGTCCTACTACCATCTTTGTACGTTCTTTGGTTCCAGAGGAGTAGAGGTACAAACACACAAACACACACGCACGCACATCATACGATTTTAACGATGTCGATGTCGCACGTTCTCAGTCATTATTTGTAATCACGCGTTGTCCAGAGCGATCTGAGAATCTTTTCAGTTTTTTTCTATCCCAGTCACAAACTTCCGGTAATGGCCGAGGCTTTTACCTCGATGTCAAGACACTTCTCAGGTCGCTCTGGACAACGAACGAGTACAAAAAATGATTGCGAACGTGAGACAAATCATCAATAGGGCAGTGACACAACGTATAGTATTATCGTATATAACTCTATGCTGGAGCTTTAATGGGTTAGCTGCAAGGGGCACTGCAGAGAGAAACAGAAGTGCGTCATACTGACGCCGATGCTGTGAAGAGTGATGTCTTGGACCTAAAACGCGCGATTTTTGTTGTTTTTTTAAGCCTAAGAAATCCGCTCTTCCGTTGTTTTTCCCTCCATTTTTATGCAGTGCACCTTGTAGTTATGCCCTCCAAAACCCATACTGGTGCCAATATGGTGGTAAATTTCACTGCTCTATAAAAACGTGCAACGCGAGTTCCATTGATGATAATAGCGCGTAAGCGTAAAATTTATATCGCTCAATTGTTCTGCGATATGATTTCTGGCTGGTTTCACTCAGTATAGACTCTGTAGCCATGCGACACGCGAGCGACGGACGACAAGCCCCTGTGTCTTCTCAGCTGTTTCGGCCGTACAGAAGACTAAAAAAAACAACACGAAAAACTGAACGTTTCTTCCAGTTACTTTGATTCGGTTCACGTCCCCATCCTCCCTGGTGCATTTATACGTACTTAACATATTTCTAGTACAGCGGTGAGAGAGAGGTACGAGGACAACCCCCCCACCCCCCCCCCACCCCGCAAGCTGAAAACGACAGTGATACATGACCTCCCAGTTAATAACAATTCCGTTCCCTAATTAAAAGTAACAATTTAACCCCGAAGAAAACGAGGTCTTGGTTTTCCCTGGAGATCCATTTTTATTGATTACATCTGCTGCAGCTGGAGACAATGTTCTTGGCAGGCCGAATTCTTCTCATTTTCGAATCCCCTCCCCCCCCCCCCTCCCCCCTCCCCTACCCCTCCCATGGCGTTTGCCTGACAATGCGGGTTTGGTTGGCTTCATTTTATTTACATTTTGACGACGCGTGCATTTCGGGGTGCTGGGAATCGGGCGGGAAACTGGAAGTCATTTACGTTCCACGCTTTATTTATGTTCTACGCTTGATATCTACCTCCTACTGTTCCTCCTCTCTGTCTTCCGTATCATAGGTTCTAAGTGCAGGCCTTGCTTCCAACCCCTACGCGTTTTCCAACCGTTTCCAGAAGTTGAAAACAAAGGAACTTCTACATGTAAGTGAACAAAAAGCGCTTTACGATGAGTCACACGACGATATATTAGCGCATTTTTAAAATTAGGTTTTAGTAACCTTCGTAAACAACGTACAGTACAGGACACTGAATTTTGAACACTTCAAATGTTGTACTGAATTCTGCATGCGGATTAATCGTTCCTGGTAGATGCCAATGTTTGTGCAACCATTGTCATGTACAGGGCACTATAATCCGTTTGTAGTTGAAGTGTTGAAAAATTGAATGTCCAATAAATACTGTACGTGTATAAATACCAATAGAGATGCGAAAATTTAATATTTTGTAGGTCTTTGCATAATTGGCCACTTTTTCAAAACTATATGCTTCCTATACTTCACAATTTCTTTAAAATCCTTAAAATGATATCTGCACATAGCTCGAAAGGGTGCAATTTCTTGTTCACTGTACTAAGTGATGTAATTTAAAGGCTAAGTACAGTGGATCCAACTGAAACAGTGAATGAATCACAAAGGTCCGAGTTGCATAATCCCCTACAGAAATCATCCGAATTATTGCCTGCAAATTTAGCAGGCGTTAATCTCAAGAACCTAACCAAACTCAGTTGTGACGGTGCGCCATTACGTTTTTTTTGAAAGACGGCCGTCGACTGCGTCGCTGGCTGAACTTTGATTGTATGTTCTTGAGAACGCCTGCCAAATTTACTGGCGATAATTCGGATTATTTCTACAGTAATCAAGGGGAGTGTAAAACCTTTAGCGGGTTTTAATGATATTTCGAAGTGGCGCAGCACACACTTTCCAAAAAGGAGCCGAATTTCGCTATGAGCCATGAAATATTTAGTTTCAGCATTCTAGTTATTCCTACCCGTCGCAATATTTCAAACGAAAGACGCAGAGAGCTCGGGTTTCATTTGCCCAATCTTCATTCCTTCACTGAAGTTTGCCTTGGGGTTGCGGTAAGCGATGCTCCCGTAAAGGCTTGCAGCGGCCTTAACTCCGTGCAAATATCCAGATTTCAACTTTACAGCCAAACGTGATCTGCCCGACAACCGTCTCGACCCGGTTTTTCACCATTCGAGGTAATGGGTCGAATACGGGGAGGCAAGTCCTTCAAAACCGGACTTGGGTGTTGGTTAACTATGTTGCATTGGCCATTGTTACGCCCAGAGACGTACGCAAGGAGGGGGAGGGGGACAATAGGCACGTCCCCCCCCCCCCCAAAAAAAAAGAACAAGTCTGGATCCGTCATGTCACAGGCCAAACCTGTTTTTAGTGATTTTTTGTATGATAATAAATGTCATTAAGATTTTATGTTGCCATTCACGTAGGCCCAAAATCAGTTGTAATTTCAAGGGTTCACTGCAGACTTGTTAAATTCAAACTTCTTTACTTTCTCCTTATACATAACGCAATTTACAAAAATAAACATTTAACAATCCGCACATGAATCAAGAAATTGTCCAACAAGACAGTTAGTGCGTAGAGTTCTGTCCTTGTTGCGTTCTTGTTGGGAAAGACCTCCCTTCGCGCCAAACCATCTTCAATATAAGGGCTAGTTCTCGCTACAAAATATGGAAACACTTTCCGTAAAAGGAACGGACGTGTCTCTCACGTGGAACAATAACCAAAAACCCGGCATTCGAAAGTTGGCCAATGTTTCTTTTCATCGTTGAGTCGAACACCATAATTAGCTCTAATTATAGTCATTAGGTAATTACGGTCAAGTCAGCAAGCAAGAGATGGCAACTTTACACCTCCAACCCAACGCTGTGATTCGTCCACAACAAATCACGGTAAGTGCAGGCCACTAGTGATGCATATCACCTGGAACGCTGCACAGAAGGCAAAGAACAATCTCCAACCCTCTGAGCACAAACACATCACCGCACTTTGGCTGCACTGCACAACACACCAACACTGCACAACACATTCCGCACACTGCCACCTCTGCACACTGCTGCACACCGCTGCACTCTTCTACACATTGCCACACACCACTGCACTCCACAACACCACTCCACATCCACAACACAGCAACAGGACCATCACCATACCAAACGGCCCCACTGACACACCAAATACGACACACCAATTTTACACTCTGCAGCACTCAGGAAACTCTCTCTTTAACTAGCAATCCATCCACTTATGCTTACAACACACCACAAGAAAGCCTTCAAAAAAACTTTCTTTTCGCTCCATCTCTTCTCTTGCCACCCTAAACACACCATACCACAAAATACCACACACAACAATCCACCTCCCTGGATCCAACTCAAAAGTACTGTTCACCACTGGAGAAAACACATTTTTGCCATGGCAAACCCCCCTACACTCAGCATTAGGGCGTTTGTCCCCCTCTCCCCAGCAAAAAAGTAAACATGCAACACATTTCCAAACAATGCTAACAATAACAATGTAAACCTTGCATGTTAACAACAACAAGAAAACTTCGTCCGACACAGCATTCAACAACACTATGGGAGAAGCAAGCGCACACTGCAGCTTGTGAAAAGCTTTCCCGCAACTGCTGCCCCCTCCCACTTTGTCTGGTGCCCCTTTGTTCACACTGACAGCTAAAGGCAATACCAACTTTGCATAGTTATTTAACATGTGCAAGCCATCACCAGTCAATTCTAACCTAGACTTGACTTTTTTCTTCGTGTTTATAACCAATAAAGCCGATTTTGCTTCCACCTTTACTACAACTAGGCACCTACACATTTCCTTTACCCCCGCAGACAGAGGGCCACTAATAGCTTCCTCGTTTACTTGTCTGCTCGTGACATTCCCAGGTTTCCCTCCTGAATCCCACACCTGAGATCGCCTGTCCAACTCTTTACCTTTCACTCCATTCTCTCCTTCCACTTCCATGACCTTCAATCCCACCTCATTACTAGTAGTCACCTGTGCAATCTCATCTTTCCATCTTTCTGTCTTTACATCTACGATTTCCCTCTTTAATCTCACCTTTCTTCCGTAAACTACCTCCGCAGGAGTGAAGTTTGCCGCCTCACAAGAAGTAGACTTACTTGCAAACTTAGCTGGTGCTAAAACATCATTCCCCTTGTCCGGATAGTCCAAATGCAAAGCCCTGCTACAGTCTACCTTCGTCCTGTGCACCCTTTCTACAGACTGCGAATGATAAGGCTTACTATTTACAAGGCCGATTTCACACTCTTTCAAGAAACAAGCCGCCCGTTCAGAAACAAACGGTTTTCCAAGAATCGATTGGAGTTCCACAGAGAACCCAACCCTTGAAGAAATCGCTAAGCTTTCATTTCTTACCGTGTGCGAGTTAGCCTCCCTGACAGCCACTGCTTCAGGATACCTAGTCGCCCTATCACAAACCTTTAAAACATGCTTTCCGTCCGACGTCACTTTGAAAGGCTTTACGAAATCCACTTCCACCTTAATGAAAGGCTCTGCCACAACCAGAACTAAATCCATTTCGTCCTCTCCCTTCCGCACACCTTTTCTATATTTCTTACAGATTTCACACCACTCTATCCAATGTTTACATTGTGCACACATTCTTGGCCCATGCAATACTTCTTGCAACCTGGCAATGGACTTTTCCGTGGCCATGTGCCCAAAATAGGCATTAACATGTGCCATCCTTACCAGTCGCTCCGTAAGCATTTTTGGTACCACTACCTGGTCACACATTTTGGTGCCATTTGCTGCCGACCATTTCCTACTTAAGTCATCATCCTTCCAAAAAAAAGATGCACCTTCAATGTCAGCTGCCACTCGACATCCCTCCAACCCAGGATCAAGCACCTGCCCTTGCTTTAAAACTTCAGCTTTAACAGCTAACAAGTCTTGAATTCCTGCTGTCAACAAACCTACATTTTTATTCCTTACAACCTTTTTACTCATTTCCGTACTCCTTACAGAGTCGGCCACAACACTAGCTTGTTTATTGACTAAAACGTGTTGTGACTGGACAACTGTATCATTTTGTGCAAGCCCATTATCTTCGACCTTGACTCTAATTTCAGCAATTACCTTATTTTCACTTGCAACATTTCTAACACTTTCCTCCGTTTCCTCATCTTCACCTTTAAAAAGACCATCCAATACATCACCATCAATAAATTGATCTGCAGCCTGCTCTTCGTTACTTTTCTTTCCATTGATACCTGTTTGCGACCTAGCTATCGCAGTCCGTGTTTTGTTTACCTTTGTTTCAATTTTCTGTAGCTTTTCATAAGACTTTTGGCTAAGCAGAAAGTCGTACGTTTCGTCCTTGAAAAATGGCGACACGCCGCATTCCAGCATAATGTAGCCATCTTCTGTTGCCAATTTTACCTTTGCCACAGGAAAGTCTGTCACGTTTTGACTCACAACTGACGATAAAACAACTCGTTTCCCTGTGAACGAACTAGGCTCTACTATTTTACTTGAAACCACATCCATAAATGCACCTGTATCCAGCAAATAACTACCAGGCTTTCCATTAATTGTGCATTTCTTACATAACTGGCTTTCCACCGAGTGTGTACCACTTTTACCTTTAAAAGAGCTAACCTCCTTTCCACTGTGTACACTAGGCAATTGAGTACATACATTTCCCACTGAGGCTTTAGTACCATTGTTGGGACAATCCCTTTTTAAATGCGAGCTCGAGCTACAAATATAGCACTTACGTGGCTCGTCCGCCTTTAAAGGTGCTCTCCTACCAGACTGATTATTGTCGTTAGCTTGCGGCCTTGCTTGCGCATTGTAAGCCGAAGCTGTAGTACCATTGCTCGTACCATTATTACCTGAACCATTTCTAGTACTATTGCTATTGTTACCATTGCCATTGTTACTGTTCCCATAGTTACTAGTACCATTCCCTTGGTTGCCTCCATTGTTTCTGTTACCTTGACTACCTTGATAACCATTACCATTCCGATACCTGCCATAACCATTACCATTGTTACCTCCTCCACGGTAATTATTTCCGCCCTGTGGTCCGCCTTTTCCATTGTCAGAACCACTCCCCTGTCTTAGAACTGCTTCTTGGCGATTAGCGCAGTAATCGTCTGCAAGCGAAGCTAAGTTCAAAACAGACTCTTGTTTGCCCTTATCAATAAGCCATACCCTTATCGGACTTGGTACCTTATTCAAAAAATCCTCTATTAATACCTGCTGGAACAATTTTTGGAAAGATTCCCCACAATCAAGTTCCTTAACCCATTCAGTACCCAGTGTTGTCAAAGTGTGAGCAAAATCTAAGTACGTTTGTTTATCAGTTTTTTTTGCTGACCTAAACTGGTTATGTAAAAACTGCTCTGTAACATTAAATCTTACTTTAAGAGCTTTCACACACAGATCAAACTTTGCAAAGTCATCATCAGAAAGACGCATGAGTGTTTCCCGCGCTTTCCCTGTTAACAAAGATAACAATCGGAAAGGCCACTCTTCTTTGTTAAAGCCCATCCTATCACAAATTCTAGTAAAACCAGACAAGAAAACTAATATGTTGTCTTCCTTCTCCCTGAAGGGTTGGCACAACTTCGACATGTCATAACGTTTTTCTTGTTGCACAGACTCTGTTTTTACCTTTAATTGTTCTTGCTTAAAGGACAACTCTCTTGCCTGCATTTCATCATTATGCTGCCTAGCACTTTCATTTATACGCAGCTCATGCTCCTGTTTCTCCCTCGTTAATCTATCTTCCCGTTCCCACCTCTCTCGTTCTAGCTCTGCCTGACGATCCACTCTTTCTCTTTCTATAGCTAATTTTTCTCTTTCAATTTCGTCTAGCCTAGCCAATTTCTCCCTCTCAAATTCTACATCCCTTTCCTTTAATTCTTTTTCCCTTGCTAATTTTTCCCTTGCTAATTCGTCCTGCCTCTCTCTTAAAGCCTCCTCCCTTCTTAATTCTGCTTTTCTTACACTTATCCTTTCCCTCTCTAATTCTTTTTCTTCTTGCCTTTCCTGCCTTTCCCTTTCTTTTTCTTGTAATTCCCTCTCTTTTTCTTCATTTATTACCCTTTTAGCCTCCTCTACAGTTTTAACTGCTTCTGCGAGATCATCAGCCAACAAAGTTTCTCCCTCCAACCCACCTTTAAACATAGCCAGAATTTCACTTTTTTTTTTAGGTGCATGCAACCCTAATTCCTCGCACACAGCTTTCAAATCAACCACAGTTTTATCACTAAGCAACTCCATTGTAAATTACTTAATTACCTAAGCAACCAACAATCAAAAAAAAATAGCACCAACACGCACAACAGTTCCCGCAAGCTTTAAACAACACTTTTTTCCCAAACGCCCTAATACCAAGGTGTAAAAAAAGTTTGCCACAGCTCACCTGTTGCCGCGTTGTGGAGACGCTGCCAAGACGACTTCTACATCCAAACTGACGAACCCAGGCTTGCACTGACGATGACTTCAAACCCTATTTCGCTTCTTCCATTACCGGAATTCGCCGAAATCTTCCTTCTCACACGACAAAGTGCAGCATTACCGCCCACTCTCGCTGATCGGAATGTTTTCCGTCCCTCGTCCAGTCGCAATCTTGTCTGCCAGCTCAGCTTTTCCGTCTCTTGACTCGTCTTTCTTGAACAGCAGGAAGCCCCTTTAATCTTCCTCCCACGCTGGTTGCCGCCAAAGTCGAAATTCTGCCATGGAAAGAGAACCCACTGAGTTGGAGAAGCTCACCACTATATTCTAAGTTGACATTACCGCCGACTTTCGATGCAGCTGTGTCCCTTTAACGTGAAAGTCCGGATGTAAGCCAAAACTGCTGGTTTCTTCGACGTGTAAGCCCAGCTTGACCGCTGTCACCAATGTATTTACTTTACACTTGATGCAGACACAATTTGCTTCACCACTGCCAATGCAGACACAAAGGCAGCACCCTGACCGTTGAAACTCGAACAAATCGACATGAAATCCAGCTGCTTCCTCGACGTGAAAGTACGGCTACACCGCTGCCACCAATGTAATTTCAAGGGTTCACTGCAGACTTGTTAAATTCAAACTTCTTTACTTTCTCCTTATACATAACGCAATTTACAAAAATAAACATTTAACAATCCGCACATGAATCAAGAAATTGTCCAACAAGACAGTTAGTGCGTAGAGTTCTGTCCTTGTTGCGTTCTTGTTGGGAAAGACCTCCCTTCG
>JAHWFP010146061.1:0-15634 GCA_023313725.1 Lithobius niger
GAAACCCTATTTTCCAGATGGGTAACGTTAGCTAAAGTAAATAACAGCTACGACAAGTTAGCTAATTTAGTTATGCTTGAGCAATTCACTAAATTGTGTCCTATTGCACTGCGCAAGTGGTTGCCGGACCAAATTAAACTTGGTACGTTAACTGAAGCCGCCAAACTCTGTGACGAGTTCACAACCAGAAATAAACAAATTTCTGCCGATATGGCCCTTAAAACAGGGAAAGCACGAGCCAGTGCCCCGTCGTCTAGTCAGACTTCTAAAGTCTTTTCTAAGCAAAACAAACAAACTAGAAATGTATTAGCTAACCCGGTTGGGACTAATAATAGCAGTGATAGTGTAATTAGCTCTGATGCTAACACTGATAAAACCGACAATGTAAAATCTAACAATGTTAGAACGTGTTACGAATGCGGCTCGGCCTCGCACTTCCGCAATCGCTGCCCCGAACTTAACAAAGCTTCGGCATCCGCTAATGCATGCTTTCTCGTAGGGAAAGATGCCCTAACTATTTTAAAATCCAGCACTATAGATGCTAGTGTAGGAAAGCATAACATTAAAGTTTTGTGCGATTCCGGGAGCTCAGTTTCAATCGTCAGTGCCAAACTGGCCAAAGGTTGGCCACGCCTAAAGCAAAAAAGCAGATGCCAAACTATCCTAAGCAGCAACATAGTGGTCTTAGAACAGGTACACCTAGGTATCAAATTAACGAATGGAGCAATGTTAAAAACAGTAGCTTGTGTTTCGAAAGCATCTAAGCCTATTTTCGATGTGGTTTTGGGAATCCCAGGGATTAATTTGTTAACCCAAACTGTAAACCAGCCTCGAGATTTTGCCCCCAACGCTGCGAAAATGTCAGCCCCCCCCGAGCGCGTCAATCAAAAAAGCGCTCACGTAAACAGACCCCGCCCAGCCCCACGGGAGTGGTCAAGTCCTAAGCGTCGCGAGACTCTTGGACGCCTAGCGAACGGCAACCAATCGTTGATCGGTCGCCGAGTACCAAAGTTTTGGATGGGAGGGATCCAATTACAAATTCTTCTGGCCTGCGCCAAGTAACACAGCAACAAGTGGAAACCGTCCACGCCCCAACGATCCTCGATTGGCTACAGTGTCGCCATAAGGCCAACGCACCTCCAAAGGGTAAACTGAAACGCAGTTTATCACATCGTGATGTGAGCCGAAGTGTGTTCATGTCCAGTTGGCCAGAGATTAACGAAACCAGCTTCGCAAGTTGGCTTGTGTCACGAAGTAAATCGTCCCCTAACCTAAAAGTTAGTAAAGACAGCTAGACTGATTTTAAACTAAATTAAATCGGTATGCCAGTAGTGAAAACTTAAATGCAGTTTTTTTTTCTGATCCTCTTTTACATTAGGACCCGATGTTTTGTTGCTAAGCTTTCATCTTGGATAAAAAGGTTGTAATGCTAACCTAACCTAAAGTTAAAATATAGTTTTACCAGTAGGGAGAAGTAAAACCTCTGAATAGGTCTCCAAACTAAACAACTAAAACTTGAGTAGTTTTTTTTTCCCTAAAAAAGTTTTTTGTGCAAACTGGTGCAAGCCACCCAGTTTAACCCTAGTAGTGTGTAAACTTTCTACAAGTTGAGTTTTTTTTCTATACTAAAAACCGGAAACCTAACAAACTAGTTTCCCTTTCAAGTTTTTTTTAAATAGTAATTGTACGCCGCTACAAAAGTGGCTACGTCTATGAACACCTAACCTAAACACCAAAAATCGTGTTTATTGCTTTAAAGTCTGCAAACTTTAAACTGCTTCGTTGAACAAACCTGGATAGTTGTGTAATGAACGCTGATACTCTCAGCAGGTATTTTGTTTAAACATTAAATTGTTAAAACACGTCATTTTCAGTACAAATTGACTGGAAATTAAATTTTGTCTTTAAAATTTTGTTAAGTGGTATATTGAAAGTGCAACCACACCAAAAGGAAACTTTCAGCCAATTCTCGTTTCGGAACTCTACACCTAAATTTTAAGTGCCTATGTTTTACTCTTTTTGTCACTATCAACGTCTCCCTATGTGGGAGAATATTGTCAAAGACTAACGACACTAATTAAATATTCATTAGGAATATTCTACGGGGGTTGCAACTTGTTCCCGGTTGGCCCTTCTTAAGGTTTTTACGATTTTTCCTGAAAAAAATTTGTCAGTCTCACCTCTGAGGGCAAAAGGTCAACTCTGTCGTTAAAAGGTTGTTGCGTTATTATCCATAAACCTCCCAGTGTTGTATAATATGTTTAAGTTATGGGTACCATCTCTAAACCCTTCAGTGTAAACCAATTTTATGTAAAATAAGTTGTTTGGTAACCTTAAACCACTCCAGTGGTAGTCTGTTAACTTTAAATAGAGCTGATAGTAGTAGCACATGCGCTTATAGTACCCTCTATTCTGATCCTTATCGCAAGCTAGGTCCTGAGGAGTGCGCCCAGGGGTATTTTTTCGAGGTTTTCCCAGATAAAAAAAATAACTTTCTGTGCATGGCTGACTGGTTACAGCATTAAATGTTGCGATTATCTCATTTGAATTAACAGCTACAAAAACCCTGAAACTGTAACTTTGTATACTCCGAAAATAGTGTTTTTGTTCATATAAACTTTCGTCTGCTCCAATTTTCTTTGTGGCCTGTACGAATTTCCTGCAACAAGCAGCGCGGACAGCACTAACTTAATTTTTGCAAATAGTGTCCCTTTAAACTTGTAATTTTTATTTACAAAAATTTCTTCAGCCACAAAAACGTCAGACCCCCAAAAATATAAAATGGCAATTTTTATTTTTTGTAAACAGTGTATTTTATAACTTGTGGTGATGTATTTCACGGGAGGTGTATTCCTCAGAAGGTGTATTCCTTGGTGCATTAATTTATGCAATTTATTTACATGGCTTGGCAGTCTTGTTCTTTAGCATGTCTTGTGTGCACTGACCTTTTCTGTTGTAGCACTTATTTGGAGTTCGACAGTAACCCCAAATAGAGTCCTCCGCGTGGGGGCGTGTAAACGCGGTCTCGTATCAGACACTCGTGGTGAGGACACCTCAACACCACCGAAGAAAAAACCTGAGGGCAGCACTCTTACCTACCAGAAGTTCTTACACTATAAAATGTAAATACTGTATGATATTTTTTTAGGCATAAAGCCGAAACACTTTTTCAGCTTAGTTGTGTTTTAGATGTTGACAACACACGATATTTTTTATTCGTAACAGGTGACGACTTTGTTTATTTATGAAAAATGTCTGATGTTTAAACCAGTTTAAAAACTAACCTAAACTGCGATATAGCCCTTTAAAAACTAGCTGGAACATTTAATCTTTTGATTTGTGCACTTAATGCATTTTGGTAAATTTAACTTCTTGCCATGAACCCTACCGGAGCTCCAATGTTTATGTTTGTATATTTTTACGGACCCAGTGTATGATTTTATGTTTATTTTTTATAGCATCTCCGTCCAAGCTCCGACCTTAGCGAACCTCTAAAAACGTAAACAAACTAGCTTTCCTTCGTTAAAAACCTGCATTGTAAATAGCATTTTCATTCCCAAAGTCGAATAATAATTCTGTGCATTACACTTCGTTCCCCCCCCCTCCTTCAATAGTTGCGATGCATAACATCGTAGTTTATTTTAATAGGCCTAAAAATCACGTTGTTATGAGTTGAAAACTCACTTGCACTTTTCAAACCTGGCCTCTAAGTTTCCAAGTCGGCAATTCCCTTTGTCAATTCGAATCCATCCAACCAAAACACTACCTCAATTCCGTCAGCCAGTCAGAGCGCTCAAGCTACCCCGGTCGTCCGCGCTGCCACTCCGACTTCCGGTAGTGACAGCTCGGCCGATCTAGGTCAGTCTCTCCTCCTCCAAGATGCCCGCCTCCTCTTCCCCGCTCACCCCCTCCGAAGCTATCCTCGGCGTCCGCGCCAACTTCCGGTAATGAGTATATAACCCCAGCCCCAGAAACACTCGTTAGCACAGCTCAAAGATTCTCAAAGCTAGAGGTCGCTACGCCGGTCGGGAGTGGAGATGCCGCGGTCCGATTGTTGCCATGCCGGGCAAAGGTAGTGGTTCGTATTTTACTTAGTTTAACTTTAAGTTTATTTTTTGGACTTCACGTCAAAATTTATAGTTTAATTTTAAACTAAACCTCGTAGCTTTAGAAGGTAAATTTATGGTGCGTCAAGCCAAACGGCATTTCGGACGTTGGCGGCCGTAATTTAAGGGTTCACGGTCCCTTACTAAAAACCAGCTTTTTTTATCATGTTTTTTTAAACGCAGTTTAAAGTAAACAAGGACGGTTTGATCTTCGTGGAAGGTTGCTTTGATTAAATGCTCGGATCAACTTTATAGGTAGCCGCGGCTTCTATAATTTAAGGGGTTGACTTATCAACAGCAGCTCTAGGTGGTTTAATGCTTAGCGTATACACTTAGAAAAATAACTGTAAACCTAGGTCTACTATTACTACACAGCCGAGGCTGTTCGTAATTTAGAGGGCTCTTTTGCGAAATCCCTTTGTGCCTAAGAAAATCACTGTTTCTATTTGAAATTGTTTTAAGTGAACACAGTAACTGTTCAAGTTGAATTTAATGTAAATACCCCCTGTTATTTATGAACTAATTCAGTTGTAAATTTGCCAAGTGTAAATGTAAAGTGCGGTATATTTTTTTTTTGACATGTTTGTTTAAAAATAAAACCAGGAGTTTAAAACCCAGTTGGTTTATTCGTCCGTCGTTCGCTAGAAGTTAGTATTTAAGACAATTCTCTTCGAGTTTAACTTAGGTAGCCTTTTCCCGCCTTGGTGGCAGCGTTACCGCTTATTATTACTGTTAGCCTACAATATTAGGACATTAGTAGCTCCATTCTCTACACCGGGACTGTAGCAGTTGTGCTTGTTTGAACCAAAAAGTACCAAAAGTAATAGTAAGAAAGATCCAGTTACACCAGGCGACCGGCGATGCTACAAGCACCTACCCCGTCGTAGCACCCGCCGTTACAGATGACTGTTCGAAGCATGCACGGCACTTGGATTGTCTGAATCGGCGACCACTGGATATGTTGGTTGGGGAGCAAGGAGGATGAAAAACTTTTAGTCAGGTCTATAATATAATAATGATTTGTTGTATAAGGCAAAAAACTATGAGAGGCAATAGTCATACCACAAGGAAAGAATGAAAAGAAAAATGACAAGAAATTAATAATGGGCAGAAAAAGTGCACCGTAACATATTTTGAACTGGGTGGAGGAGGTGGAAGAAACGATGTCGTAAGAGAGATGATTTCATGACTGGACAACCCTATTGCAGAAAACGTAATCTTACCAGGAACTGGTTGAAGATCGTTTTTATTGCCTAGCCGAAAATATACATTACCTGTGTTTTATGCACTCTTCCGAGTTTTCACTGCTTCTTCCAGCGAAAGAAAGTTGGCTTCCTGACAGTCCCGTAGTGATTCCTTTGTGCATGCGCGGACGCAGTCCTCCTATACAAGCGCTGGGGCTTCGTCATTCCTTATCCTTTTTCGATCCTCTCCATTGTCACCAAAGTAACTCAAGAGGGGAGGAAGAGTAGGCTGGAGCAGAAAACAGGTACTGCATATTTTCGGCTAGGCAATAAAAATGATCTTCAACCAGTTCCTGGAAAGATTACATTTTTAGTTGCCCCAAAAATATCCATTACCTGTTTTTTATGCACTCAACAGACTTCGTCACTGGAGGTGGGCCCTGGCTACGGACTGGCTACCCTGAAGCCAACTGGCTTAGCGAACCTGAAAGCAACCGGAGGAGAATTTGAGTGACGATGTGTCAGTGCAGGTCGGAAGGAAGGTCATCGCGTAGCTGGATGATGCAACAGAGTATCGTTGGTGAGTGTTGGAAGGGAGGCGGACAACGAGCGGAAGCGACTCGAAAGATAGAGTGGTTGCAAACAGGTTCCAGGTAAAGGAGAAACAGTCGCCCAAGGTGACTGAGATCCTTAGGGAAATGTTGAAGTAACAAAGTTACAGTAACACAAGTTTTATGCTGAAGATGGCAATAAAACCAGACCTAACCATTGTTCCAACGGGAAGAAACGGCAGACTCGGATCGAGGGGGAAACGAGATGGTGCAGCAGAGCAGGAACGAGGTGAGTCCTGGAGTTTTTATAAACTCAGGCGAGGAGCAGGAACCGTAACCCGGAACCGTGAGGTGGGGTCGGGAAAAGTGAAGGCTGGCCGGTATGTGGAGTATATCGTCACCGGATTAGTGCCGCAGCGCAGTAAGGGTGGCCTTAGTAACCGAGGATGCTGAGGAGATGCTGAAATGGTGACGATCTAACTAACAAGGGTCCGGAGTAGCGGGACAATCCAAGCACACACCGTCGAACCAAGGGGCACTGTTGTGTGGCGTGGCAGAGCCGGAAGAAAGGAAGTTCATTGTAACTGGAAACCTTGCAGTAAGGACTGCTTGTCCTGGTGACGATCCGCCAGAGGTTCGCAAGGAGGGTTGTTGCAAGTGAGGTGGAGGATCGTGATGAAAAACCACAACTCCGTTCAAGGAGAACAAATTGGCGTAGGAGCCGAAGGAAATTTGCAGAGGAAGCGGGGAAGCGAAAGGCAGACAGGAGTTCGTAACCGCATTCAGTGTCAGTCGAGGGCATGACTTACAAAGGGAAATGCGGGCGGTATGGAAAGGCGTGTCAAGGAGCGTATGTATCTAGGCCTGGTTTATGCAGGGGACAATCAGGGGTGATGCCTCTTACTGTCTTTTAGTAGGTTCGGAGGAGGAATCTCTGAGGGATTGAAGTCACCGAGGAATGGAGGACCGGGGTGGCCGAAGAAAGGTGGGTCCCAAAGAAAGAGAGAATTCGTCCTTATCCTCAAAGAGGGAGCGTTAATCCGTAGGGTCTTGAATTGGTATGGATAGCGGAGCAGGACCAGGATGCTGGGAAAGACCAGGATCGTTAGTTGTTAGTGCGTTGATTCATAGGAATGGAATCCAATCTGGCGGCCATGTAAGAACGGGGTTTTGGTGAGGGGTTCCTTACTCTAATAGGTGGAGGAGCGTGTGGTGATGGAAGGCTGCGATGAGCAGGAGGAAGGGTCTAAAGGACTGAGGAGCGAGGAAGAGACCGCCTTCTTGGCTGCCGACTACTGAGTCGTTACCTGGAGAATGAGACGCGCGCAGCGATCCTCGGTACGGAAGAGTTCTTTACTTAGGGGAACGCAAATCTTGACTAGCGGCGGATTGGTTGTTAACAGGAGACGTGGAGGCTGTGGTATCGTTGGGTTAAGTAAGTTTGTTCTGTTGACAATTCCGGTGGCGGTCTAAGGACAAAGAGACAATATTACAGTGCCAGTCCTTGTAAAAGGATCGTGGAGCGTCAAACTACAGAATAAAGTATAGCAGGAGTAAGGATGGAGCAAACCAAGTTTTAGCGGCGCTGGTAGAGTGGGCAGACTGGAAGCGGAGCGCTGGTTTGGTTGTAGAAAGCCGGACAGCGAAGTTGGTGGAAGGATCACTACCTTAATCTTCTTGTAAGGGGTATCCAGTGTTTTTTTTTTTTTTTGTTTATTTTGTAGAGGGTCGCAAGTGAGACCAAGAGGCTAAGACAAACAAGAATGGGAAGATGATGGCGTAGAAAACATCGGTGCACGAGGATCGTGTACGACAGCGTAGGCGGATTGAGGAGTGCAAATAGCACAACCACACATGACGATGGAGGATAGTGGACCAGAAGAGGTCGCGTAGTCTGCGATGCACCGGAGGCGGAATACTGCAGCTGAGGACAAAGAACGGGGACCGCAGATCACAGGAGCTCTCTAACATCGTGTATAGAGAGTGATAGTGAGGGGCGACTGGTCTCGCCGAGCGGAGCATAGGCTGGAATGGTAGTATGTTGTAAGCAATGGTGTCGGTGAGCAGAAGCGGGATCGATGGTTCGGACAGAAAGGGGTTAGCCAAAGGAAACCCTGGGTCCAAAGAATCTTCATGCACAGTTAACTCGAGAACTTCTCTAATTCTAGAAGGATAGGGATCCAAGGGGAGCGGTATGGAGGGTACTGGGCGGACCAGTCCTTCCTTCAGTGTCCTCTTTGTTCTTGGCATAGCGGAGCGTAAATCAAGGCGGAGTGTAGATTGGAGCGAGTCTAACAGTGACCGTGTATGACAATGGTTAGAGAATAAAGATGAGCCGCCGGATCGCACCATCCGCGGTTTTAACAAGGATGGCTGCGCAGTGAGATGCGCAATGGGTAGCAATGCGGATGGATACCTTTGTGTGTGCAGCTATCTGATCCATGAAGCAGACAGTATCCTACCGGCAGTCATCCTATGGTTACTGAGACGTGTCCCCCCCCCCCCTGCATAGCAAGGGCAGAGAGGAGAACGAGGATGGATCAAGGATCGTCAATTCATCTTGGACTGCGAGCCGGTCGCAGGCGGCGACATAGCTGTTGAGCTGTGGTGCGGACAGCAGCCTGGGTGGCGATCCGCCCCTCCTCTCATGTTCCTCTTGCTCATGAAGGAGGAAAGATGGGTTAATGCGGTTCGCGAGCTTGCTATGGACAGCGGTACAGTCATACGACAGGATCGCAGGGAAGGCAGGTCACCTCGTTTGTTAGACCGTAAATTGCAGCGTCGCGGAAGCTGCAGAGTCGGGAAGCGACGGAGCAGGCAGGTCATGAGGACTGACAAGGCCGAAGCGGATCGCTGTGGCCCAATCCTCTTCTTATGCTCAGAGCGGAGTGTGCTTGAAGCTCAAGAGCGACCACATGCGTTGATCGCCCTAAGAGAAAAGATCGTACGAAGACATTCGAACTGGAAAGAAGAAGGATCATCGGATCGCTGAGTTTATTCACAGTCTGTGCTGAACCAAATGGAAAGGTTGTGATGCAGCTCAAAGCCAGGGAGGCTACGCAGAATCAATGCGCAGCGGGTAGCAATACTGGTTCGGTTATAGACGGTGTCAGCATTGAAGTAGGTCGTATGTGTTTGGTAACCATCCTCGGGTCACCGAGATGTCCCCCCCCCCCCTCACCCTGGGGAGCAGGCCAGGGAGGAGAACGAGAGATCGAGGAACATGAATGTATCCTGGACTGTGGGCCAGCCGTAAGACGGAACATCCAGGCGAGATACGGCCAACCCAAGCAGCTGCAGAGGATCGACGTGGGGATGGTAGGAATGCTTTGAAAGCATACAAACCTTTAGGAGCGGAACACCAGTCGGAGGAGCTGAGGAGCAGCAAAGAAGCAGACTGGTCCGAGCAGACAGACAGAGAAGGCAGTCCGGGCAGGTAGGCCGGACCGCAGGATCAGACTGATCTGCGTAGGTATAGCAAGGAACATAGTTGGTTGCAGGCTGAAGGGAACCGAGGGTAACGATCGTAGTCAAGCGCGGTTCCTTGCCAGATGGATCGTTGCCAAGCGGATCGTCGCAAAGCGGATCTTTGCAAAGCGGAACTGAACTGTGTCCAGTGCGACCGGTACGATGCACGAGCTGCCCCGGAGGGAGCAGGTCGTCGCCAAACGGATCGTAGTCAAACGGATTGTGGCCAGGCGGATCGTGGCCATGGTCTGTGTCTAGTCCAGCCGGAATGATGCACGAGCCGCTCCAGACAGGAACCAAGAGCGCACCCCAAACACCAGAGAATGTAAAGGGGCCCAAGGAACGAAGCGTGGAATGGCTTCATAGCTTGGCAAACCGCAGAGCAGACAGCAGCCAGAGTGGTGACACGTCCCCCCCCCCCTGTCTCCGTGCACAGCAAGGTAGTAACTAGTAAGGAGGGAGGAAGGGTTAGCGCAGATCGCGAGCGGGAAGCCGCCGTCGCCCGCAAGAGAGATTTCTTGGCGTCAAGGTAGACGTCTTTCGCTCGTTGGAAATCAGCCCGTAGAGACAAGTACACTGGTCCGGCAGGTGGGGTGCGTTGACCTGGTTGCAAGGAGGAGTCCGAGAGGACATTAATGCTTGCAGGCGGAACTTCAGTGAAGGAAACGGCAGGGATTGGGCCGACGGCAGCAAGGTCGAAGGCGGAGATCCAGCGGTTGCCGAGGGCGAAAGCAGTAGTTTGCGGACGAAAGAGAGCATGAGAGGGAGCAGCAGAAGAAGCGGGAACTTCGGGTGCGGCGGCCATCATCAGGTAGAAATACAAATTCCGTGCGAAAGTGGGGAACACCGGCGCGAGGTGGCGTGAAGACAACTCTGGAGGAAAATGAATGCCGATAGCGGGCACGCTGTCGCTTTTATAAGGGGGGGGGGATTGAGGCTTAATGGCGCGTCAACAACTTGGTCATTAGCGCCAACCTCAGTCACAGTGCAGTGGTCCGGGTTGCCACTGCACCACACATTACAGAGATGTTATTCAAACCCCTAATCTAATCTTGTCATACATCTGTACCTCCTGCAAAAATTGAAAAACACCGGACAGGAGGACAGACTTATCGCCCAACTGACGCGCAATGTCATGCGGAAGATGGAAACGACGACGAACACCATCAAGATGGCGACAAACAACAAGTAAGTGCCGGACCGTAAGTGGCCGTCGACACCAAGAACATTCAGGAGGGTCAACCCCCCCGCAAAAAGAAACCTCCTATAAGGGGCTTTTTATAAGGGGGGGGGGGGCTTTTATAAGGGAGGACTGCCTCGCACATGCGCGGTAGAGGTATGCAAGCAGGCAGCTGCGCACCGGAAGAAACCTCCAGGGGAAAATCACATTCGAGGAACGTAATGCTAAAATTATCAGGTTAAGATGTTTTGGCAATAAAGAAACTTCATTTGCGAGCAAAGTATATACTTAAGTACATACTTTCTCAAGTGCCACTTGCTGTAAGTTTAAGGGGGTGTTCTAGACTACCAGTGTTAGAAGTGAGCTTAAAGTGAGAGGTTGTACGTTTGACGTGACGTTTCTACAACATTTCCGTCCTCCCTGTCCAACCCTAACCTTTAGCCGTCGGTGGTTCGTCGAAGTCCGTACACAACTCAGGCGGGCGACAAGCATTTATTTCGGGGGGAACACTGTACGTCCTCCTTGGTTGACAGACTAGGTGGGTCAGTGAGCGAAAGTCTTGCAAATTTTCAATGGCTGGCTGCCATCTTCCTCAGGCATTACGATAAAAGGCTTTCGACGACGACGATGTAGTGCACACGAGAATCAACAAAAACTTTTGTCGTAATGCCTGAGGAAGATAGCAGCCAACCATTGAAAATTTGCAAGACGTAGACACAATCTTATTTGTGAAAATGAGCAGTAAATATTAAGGATGCACCAATACCGACACTGGATCTGATCGGTTTCCAATATTCGAAGTATTGGTATCAGCAGCTTTCACGGAAATATCAATAACTCTGGAACTGTTAGAGATTATAACACGCGGTTCGCACATTTTGCTCAGGAAATCACCGAGTAACTAGGTTTTAACTGTTGGTTACTTTTTTAATTTTTTATATTTTAATAATTATTGGATTTTTGCAGAAAAGATCACCACTGATGAAAAACTGGGGATACAATTTTGGGTATCGGAACCGGTACCAGTATCGGCAAAATTTTAAAAACCGGATCGGTAAAGTTGGGATTGGTGCAGTCTTAATAAATATATTAATTCTGCGAATTATGCCGCAGAAGTTTGACGGAGTGAATAAACCTATATATGGGCCAGATCTGTGTGAGATAGCAGGGATAAGATTTCATTTGGGACATTCTGGTAAGGTAGTTCCTTTAGTACCTTTGTATTGCAGTAAGTTTTTGTATGCTGTATTTGGTTGTTGGTGTGTGCGTTCCCGGTCACGTGATTCGGAAGTGTCAAAAGTGTGGGTTATCGGCAAGTGTGGGTTAACTTGATAACCCACACTTTTTGCGATGACGCACACTTTTGACCACGGTTAACGGGATTTAACCTACAAAAATGTAGAATGGCGTTCAGTTAGCATGACGTCACAGCCTCATTATGAAACGTGAAAACGAGTTACACGTTAACTACCTCATACAACACATATCACACTTCGTCCTGTTTAAATTTTCGGAGAAAGTTCGTTCTCCTTCCTCAGAAACTCTTCGTCAAGGATGTCTAAAACTTGAAAATTACATTTGTCACAGCCGTGGTAAAAAGCATAAAGTAAGCGATTTTAGCCATTATTAGTTACTATTTTAGTTAGTACTTTAGGATATTAAAAACTAATTTTAAACAGTGTTAAAATTCCAATTTTGTGCAGCTTAACACCTGTAATTGGTTAATTTTAGACCTTCCCGTCTAACACTCCTGAAACCACTGCTATCCCCAAAACAGCATTCATCTGTTACAAATTGGGTGGAGGGCATAAACATGAATGAAAACAAGTGTTGTGACCTTAGATCAGGCTACCAATGTCTACACACAGTCTACGACCTTGGTTATGATAAGCTGCTACACGATAGATCTTCACAGAAGGATTATCTTGTCGTTCTCCATGGTGATCTTTCCTTTTCTACGCATTTTCAAACGGTTGCAGCCAAAGCCTACACAGTGCTAGCTGCAGTTCAAAATATCTTTGACGAGCTCCAACCAAAGATATTCCTTGTACTGTACTGTAGTGTTTTTAGAAGCATTATCGAATATGCAAACCAAATGTGGTCGATTAGACTTGAACTCGACTATGACAATGTGGAAAGACTCCAAAGACGGACTACAAAGTGGATCATTGGTTTTATTCAACCTACCGTACAATAAATGCTTACGATGACTTGGACTTTCCACTCTGTTTTACCAAAGTAATCGCGGACATCATATCATCACATGTAAAACTATTAACTTCACTAACCCACTTGAGAAATCTTGGCTCGCTGTCACTGATGATATTAAGACCAGAAACCATGGAGCTAAGGTTGTGAAACAACGATGTCGGTGCGGACAGGCCAGGTGATAACAACATGGTCAGGCCATTTTTTGTCTTCCGTCAGGCCGCTGAGTGGACAGGCACTTAACAGGTAACAGGCCAGGTCAGGCCATAGAATGTTAAAGGCCAGTTGGCAATCACCACACTGACTTAAAATACCAGTCCGCCCCTCGACAATGTCGATTGTCAATACAACAAGTCATCTACTTTCAGTGTATAACCTGCGAAATAAGCTGCCACCGGACGTGGTGAATCCCCTTCAATTCTCACATTAAAAAAACATCTTAACTTGGTGTTACCTTCTCTCAACCCACCCTATGACTTTAAAAACTGGTAGTAGGTAATACTCAACATTATTCAGTAGGTTTTGTCTTGAATTTTCATTCAAATTCAAATTTTCATCAAAAATTGGCTGTCCATAACATGCAGCCAGGAGTTGCATCATCTGGCAGAAAAAAATGATCAGATTACTTGCCTACCATGGCAGTTATAGGTATTTCATCCAGTTAGGGTATTGTTATAATGGGGGCATTTTATACTTTTCCATCAATTTATTGGTGTTTCAATTGTCTAATAGGGTCAGGAGGCACACACGCAAGTATTTATTTGCTTATGAGCCTTTAATTAAAGTTTACTTACACATCTTGTAAAATCGGCAGTTGCCATTCACTGATTTGATTCTCCCAGTCGGTGTAATTGGCAAGAGCATAAGCAGAAAGCATGCCGGCAGCCTCACATTCACACCCAAACCATCGACTGTAACGTCTGAACAAGACCATATCAAACATGGAATTAGAATATGACAACAAAATAACCAACAAAAATTAAAGGCAATAGGAATAGCAAACCTTTTATGCGTAATGCCTTCAGCTTTGAATCGAATGTTTGGCATATCCCAAGCTAAACTCATCTTTAACTGTTTCTTGCTATTGGCTGGTACTGTGCACTGAACTGCTACTGCACATGCAACTTCTTGGCCTTTAGTTGTAGGAGTGCTTGGTTCTGTTTAGAATTAGGAATGAAGCAAAATCAATTAAAAGAAGAAAGAAGTGTTAGAAAACGACAATTTTAACTTGATTAAAATTAGTTTTTACTATCCTAATATACTTACCTCTAGTATATGCTAAAATCGTTTTCAATTTGCTTTTCTACCCGAAATTTTTTAAACTCCTAACTTTTAAAACCTTTCCTACACCTGCAATGCAATGAGGTTAGCCTGCTTGTCACTAGGATCGCAACAATCGTTGCCTATAACAATGCAGCACCAGCCTGCAATCCTCAATTTCGTTTTCAAGACACCCATTTCCCAATCAACAAGGTTCTGCGAAGTGGCAAGGCCGGGCGGGTCCTACTAGAGGTAAGTATTTTAGGATAGTAAAAACTAATTTTAATCAAGTTAAAATTGTCGTTTCTTACTATCTGTAAAATACTAACCTCTAGTATGTGCTGAATTTGTCCAATAGGATGGCGGGACAGCACGAACCCTGCAACCTCTTTGCATTGCAACACACCTATATCCTGTACACAGTCCACTGAAAAATATTTGTAACCTGGAATCCTTCTCACCTTCTCATCCGGTCACTGGGTCAAACCTTGGTTCAAGACTGCTCACATCACTGCTTCAGCCGACTTGGCGTGCTATGTCCACTGTGCAAAACCACCACTTGTTCACTCGGAAAAATGTCAAGTGGACCGACCCCTGGACACTGCCTTGTGTCAGGTCGGAATCTCTCCGGAATGCAGAATTCTCTAGGGCACTTCACCACCGTCACAACGAATGTGCTCTTAAATAGCTTCCCACCTTCTCCAACCCATTTAGGGAAAGTTCCAGTGGGTAAGTTGACAACAAAACACTGCCTTCTGCTTTGCCACCCTGTCACCAGTGTGCACATTTCATCCACTCTTCACAACTCCACCACACTTCCCGCTGCCACGTGAGGACGTTGCAGTCCACTTCCATCTCAAGACCCGACATCACGCAGATAATGGGAGAAGAACGTGTTCTTGTTTCCCCATGAGCAGGCTGCCACCACGTCACCCAAAGGCGTCCACTTCCCATTCGCTCAAGATGCCTCCAACGGTCTCAACTCATGGACTCGCACAGTTCCAGGCAGATCCAGATGATCTGGACCCTGCTCATATGCCCGCCTAATGACTTGGCAAATCCATCTTCCCACTTTCGCAGGCGACAACAGCTGGGGAAGAACCCCCCCAGTCTTCTGGTCCCACTGCATAAACAACGGAGTTCAGACTGGTAATTCTCCTCCTGTTTGCCTTGTCCTTTCCAGGTAATAATGGAGGGCCCGGACCGTGTACTGAGTCCAATCCGTCCCCTCTGGATGCACCAATGGCTTCAACGCCGTCATTTCCAACGGCTTGGGTGGACAGTTGGTCCGCTGATTTTTTGAGCAGAACTCGGGCGGGAACGCGATCACAACAGATGACCAATCAATCCTGTGCAAAACGAATGACGCCCTCGTCAACACGCAAGCTCAATTTGCCGCGCCACCGTCGCTAGAGCCACGAACAATAACGTTTTCCGGGATAGAAGTAACAGAGACGCAGAACACAATGGTTCACATAGTGCTAGTTCCAAACTTGACAGTACCAGAGGCAAATTTCAATTTGGGAACAGCTGTTATACTCATGGTCTCGCATTGCTAAACCCCCGAATCAGACGGGATACATTCTGACTGGCCACAAGCTGCTTGTTTCCCAAACAGGTCAACACGGAGTTTATTGCAGACCCGTACCCCTTGATGGCACCTGGCGACAGACCCCC
>JAHWFP010146062.1:0-16896 GCA_023313725.1 Lithobius niger
AACAGGAGTTGACGTCAGCCGTCTAGTTTGTAGACAATACAGCGTTTGCAGCGTCGGTGTGTACAGACCCAAGTTTGAAAGCGTCAAACGCTCTCCAAGACCAACGCTGCAAACGACCAATCCAAGCTCGCAACGCTCCTAAAGTTTTGGTGAGTATCCTCCTTAATGCTTCCCTTGGATTGGACGGGAGGCAGGTGCCGGGCAATGCAAGGAATTTGTGCTGGAAGAGTCAAGTTATGTAAGTGCTGTTCCATTGGCCGGAATTTTAAGTGAAGACCATAATTTCGGAAATAATGATTATGGTTTTTTATCAGAAAATCTTAAAATCGTACATGTTAATATCAGAAGTCTTAGAAAATATTGGAACGACTTTTTGGTGACATTAGAAGATGCTAAAATAAAGTGGGACGTAATTATACTGACAGAAATCAATATTAAAACATATGAAGAAAGATTATACCAATTAGATAATTATGATAACTACTTTGTTACTAGAGAATCCACTAAGAGGGGAGGTGGACTTGCAATCTTCGTTAAAAGTGACATCGATGCTGACTTCAAGAAAATAAATTGCGACAGTAATGATGGTATTTGGGCTAATATTAAAATTGTTGAAGAGGTTTTCCACATTTTGGCTTTCTACAGGCAACCAAGCAGCAATAAAAACGAATTTATTAAAGGACTAAAAAATATTATCAATACTGATGGAAAGCCTGATGACAACATTATCATTGTGGGTGATATTAATATTGACTTACTAAAAAAAAAAAGGCAACAAATATAAAAACATTACTGAGAAATACGAGAATTTAATGGCGGCTAATGGTTTTGAAATGTTAATAAACTCGCCTACTAGACAGGAATTGCTGAACGGAAACTTAACTATCTCTACTATTGACCACATTTTTGCAAGAACTGGTGACTGTCCTGCTAAGGGATATACATGGGAAAAAAAAATTGCTGACCATTTTTTTACCTTGATGACCATTCAGCTGAAAAAAACAGAAAAGTTTTTTGAAAATATTGAACCAAAAATCAGGATGAACGACGATAAAATATGTAAAAACTTACAAATGGTGGATTGGAGATTTATTGATGACGCACAGGATATAAATACCGCTTATAACGGAATTCATGAGGTTATTCAAGAAATTTATGAAAAACACAGCTACAAACAAAATGTAGATGCTAAAAAACCTTCATTTAAAAAACCGTGGATGAATGATTATATAAGTGAAAAAATTATCTTAAAAAATAAATTATGGGCCCAGTTTATTAAAACAAAGAATAAAAATAAACTCCAAGATTATAAAACAAAGAGAAACGAAGTTACAGCACTTATTAAAAGGGCAAAGCAGTCATACTATCAAAAGAAATTTAATAACTGTCAAAATGATACAAGAAAAATTTGGAAAAACATTAATCAGATTATTGGCAAAAAAGATAAAACAGACATTGATCAGAGCTATAAAAAAATTTTTCAGGGTGAAAAGCTTAAAGATCTGTGTAACAAATTTAACAAAAAGTTTGCAGAAACTGTACCAAGATTAAAAACAATAATAGGAATATAAATAAAAATTGGAAAAAGGAAAAACTAAGACATAAAGGTATAAACTGTATTAAATCTATGGGAGTTAGAAGCCCAACAATTGGGGAGATCTGTATCATTATTGAAGAGATGAAACTTACTTATGCTACAGGATGGGATGGTATTTATCTAAAACATTTTAAAAATTCAAAATTTAATACAGCAATTATGATTACTAAATTGATTAATAAAATCATCGATTTTGAGGAGTGGTCAGACAATTAAAAAATACAAATACTGAGACCCATTTTCAAAAAAGGTAAAACAGGTGATTTAAATAATTATAGACCAATATCTCTACTTCCGTTGATTGACAAAATAATTGAGAAATTTATTGCGAATCAGATTACAAATTTCTTTAATACAAATAATTTATTAAACAAAAATCAGTTTGGGTTTAGGAAATCATTCGGAACAAGTGCAGCTCTCAAAAGCATTAATGACGAAATTGCAAAAGCACTGAATGAGGGTAAATGTGTTGGAGCTATTCTTATTGACCTCCAGAAAGCGTTTGATACCATTAATCATACCATATTATTGGAAAAATGTCATAAGATGGGGTTACGTGGAAAAATTTACAATATTGTAAAAAGCTATATGAGTGAAAGAAAGGCAGCAACAAAAGTTGAAAATACAATTAGCGATTTTGAAAATGTAGCGTACGGTATTCCTCAAGGCTCAGTTATGGGTCCACTTTTATTCCTAATTTACGTTAACGATATCGAAACCGAACATGTAAACACTAAAATTTATCTGTTCGCAGATGATATCATTGTTATCTCACTTGAAAATGAGTACACAAACATGATGAATTATCTCCAAAATGAGTTCGATAATATTGGGAAATGGTGTTTTGAAAATGAGGTCTTTATCAATACCAGTAAAACACAATTTATGTGTGTACATTCACCTTACAAAAAAGTTAACCAAAACAAAAATATTTATATTCATAAAAATCAGTGTAACTCTTATAATTGCTTGTTAGAATGTTATCACATTCTAATTGAGGTAGTTGAAGAGGCTAGATACTTGGGAATAATTATTAACGAAAAATGGAGTTATAAAAACCAGATTAACAGTATTATAATGAAATTACGTAAAATGATGCCAAGTCTTTACAGGATAAAAAATATTCTAGATAATAAAACTAAACGAAATTTATATTACGCATGGATTGAGAGTATATTGAGGTATGGTATTGAAGTGTATGGCCACGCAAAAGAAACTCAGCTTAACAAACTTCAAAAAGTCCAAAACAAAATTGTAAAAATATTATTTAAATATAACACCAACTATAATACAGAAAATATTTTTAATAAACAAAAAATACTACAAATTAACCAACTTAGAGACTTTGTAACCATTTATGAAAATTACTTTAAAACTGATTTAAGAAGGTGACAGATAGTAAAGCAGAAATTTTACGTAAATCCACTTACAGATTTAATGTCCCTCAGGTAATGAACGATTACGGTAAACAGTGCAGGTCATATGCAATCCCAACTCTATTTAATAAGTTACCCATTGACCTGCTAAAACTTGGTAGTAAGAATAAAATTAGAAAAGAGATAAAAAGATATTTTTTAAACAATTAAATGTATGTGAAATTAAGGATGGCAATTGGGTAAATGATTGTTACATTATTTTGTTTTATATTCAAGCTGTGTGCTAGTTTAATTATTATTATTAGTATTCTTAGTTCTTTTTTAATGTTTTGCAGTTACCATATTTTTTATTGTAACAGTGTGGTTTCTGTTTTGTTTTTGAAGCGATTTTTAATTTTTTTTTTTTTTATTTTTATATTGACTTTTAACATATGATGTAATAAGGTATTTGTTTTTTGTTTGTTTTTTGTGTGTACATTGTAATTGATATTTTATAGATAGTAATTGTAAATTTGATATGTATCGGCTCTTCACAAGTTTCTGAGTGAACTTAAAGCCGTTATTTGGTAATAAATTATTATTACTATTACTATTAAAAAATTTGCTGTAATCCTCCTACCTCCTTGTTCAGTGGTGGGAGTTGAGAGCACAACCGTTCACATTGTTTAGGCGCTTCAACAAACCACAATTATGTAATTGCAGGGCTGTCTACAGTACCATTGCCTAGTACTGGCCGGATCTTGAATGAAAAATAGCATTACGAGACTGGGTTGGCAATATGGCCGCCGAAAGTGCCGCTGATGCGATTGAGTTGCCGCATTTTGTCCACCGAGGGCGATACCCTCCGTACAAACTGCCAACGAACGTGTTGCTTTTTTTTTTGCAAACGCAGTGAAATAGCTTAACTGTGGCTGAGGGATATTTTCGAACACCATTTAAAAATACTCTTATAAATATTAAAAAAAATTTGCCACCAAAATCTACGTAAAAATTTAAATTATTATTTCGAAAACCGCCACTAACCGCCAATAGATGTCGCGTCGCACCGTACAAAGTTGCTACCTCGAAGAACAGACCTCGACGAAATGAACCAGACGTGGCGGCCATTTTGTCTACCCCCCTAATGTCGTTGTAGAGCGGGCCAGTTAGTTTAGTGGCCAAGGTAATTGTTAAAGAAGCTAAATTCGCAGTAAATGTTACAAATAAGCCAAGAACACCACGAATCCTGGTACCATTAATGACATCTGGAAAAATACCGGAAAATAAAAGGTAATTTTGCCCATTGACTGTGAAAACAGAGCCTTGAAATTGGGTGTAAGTTAGCCTTGAAAAGCTTTATAAAGGCCTTAAAAATAGTTTTATCTGTTATGTTCGAACCCTGAAAAATTCCCTGCGTGAAATTATGCATACCCAAAACGGAGGATGTTTTTCATTTTATAGTATAAAGGGGAAGGGGGAGATTATAGTAGAGGAGGTGGGGCAATATTTTAGTCTCTGTTTGTTACCATCATAAAACATCTAATTATTGTTGACAACCGTCCGTAAACCTTAAACGCGAAACACATTTTTGCCTTGCCGTAAATAAAACCAACAATATGAGTCGCAGCTATTTACTCGCTCCACCATTTTTTACCCTAAGTGGTAAGAATTTCAAGGGCTCAATTACCTCCCACACAGCGAAAATTGAAACCTGTGTGTTGGTAAAAAAAAATGTGTTCTGAGCGCATGTCTTCGAAGTGCAAGGGGTCTATAAATACAAACTACATTTCGCTTTGAATCAATCAAGCACCGTCCCACCCACAGAAAGATAAAAATGCTATTTTTAAAATGTTGCCGTATTCAAAATATAATTTGCGGATTCCCGCCAAGTTTGCGTATTTTGAAGCCGTGGTACAAACGCCCAAGTAATTCCTCACCAACGAAAAGTTCGAAAATTTAATGACAAAAAAACAAAAACAAAAAAAAATCCTTTTTTTTTTCTTTACTGCAAGCCGATTTCATTAGATCACGGACAACCGCGCAAACAAAGTAGCATGGACTTGGACGGGGCAGGATTGGAACAGCAGCCAGCATAATACCTGTTTCGAGCACGCATCTAATCCGCATTTATGAGCATTAAATAGGAAACGAGCTAGGAAGGGGGTGGCGTCCAGTTCGATGTCCAGTTCTTGGTTTACCCATTCTTGGTGGCAATGTTTGAGGTTTGGTTATTTCCATTCAGTGGCATACATTCGTTCGTTCGCTTCGCCTATTATACAATAATAGTTGGGTTTTGGTTTCGTCTTTAGTGGCGACGTTTTAGTCTGTTTGTTAAGGAAAGTTACTAGATTTCTGTCTCTTTATACCATAAAGGTTTCTGGTCTGCTCATAAGAGCAATTTCTTGTTCGTTGTTGGTTGGTTAGTTTGTCTCGCATGAGCAAACTTTTTGCTATTTCATGTTCATCGGATACAAACGTAGTTGTAGCCCAATTCCACAACGGTGGGATTGGGGTTTGCAAAGTCATCTACCAAGACGCCGTTTTCACAAAAGTCGTCTGCTCGGACGCAACTGCGTGACCCCTAGGCTCTAGTTCCAGGGTCACGGGTGGTTTTTTTTTTTAAACCCGAGGTGTTGAGAGTTGGTCATCCTTCATGTTCATTAGTAAAAACAAGAAAGTGTTTTTTAGTAGTTTGATGTTGGTATTGACATGTGCTTTGATGTATGTGTTTGTTTCAGCTTGTAGTTACAGACATGTTGAAATAAAAATTGAACATGGTTAATTGAACATGGTTAGAGTGTTAACAAGATGTATGTTTGTCAAGTTTAGACACAAGATTTGCGAGGAGTAAATTTCAGAGCTTCGTGTGGGTGTTGGAGTATGTCGCAAATCTTGTACTTGCATGTTTGCTGGGGCCAATGGCCAAACTTAGTCTTGGGTGTCCATTCTTACATAGGTGGACATTATCTATGTCTTATAATTTAATTTCCGGTTACTGCCTCTAGAACCCTCTAAAACTTTCCATTACCCATAATACTCTGGCCATGTCGCGGTTGTCAGGGGTTACCAAATCGTATTTAAGCAAGGGGGCCAGCATGAAAAAATCAGAAAGCCTTCGGGCCAGCCAACTGGCTGGTCCTCCCTCAACCCCTGCTAGGTTTCCTAGTTAGGGGGATTTTTGGCTGTTAGTAGGCCCAATTTTGGTAAGGCTATTTTTCCCCCAACCTAAACAAGCCTTTTTTACCCTAACTTAACCCCAAAGTTCCCCAACCCTTTCCCCAGTCTTTGGTGTTCAGTCTTAATTAGTTAGCTCTCCCACTTTGCTATTTTTCGTCACCTGGCTCCCGCGGTCCGCGTACGCGGTGAGCGGCTTTTTTCTGACTCAAACAGATCGGAGGCTCGCGCGCGGGACGAACGATTCGCTCGTGCCTTCCCGCGTGAGTTTTTGACGTAAATAAACAAGGGGACGCGGATAAGTAGCAAAATTCCTTTAAAACGCCGCGCCACGCGTCCTCGCTAGGCGTTGCGCGCGGTTCATAAACAAAGCCTAACACTGTAACTGTGTGCGCGGAGGCATACCGTGTTGCAAAAATGAATAGGCTTACTGTTTACAATCCAAATCTCCGTTAGTTGCTACTTACGAAATTAAAGTTGTAAATTAGGCCTAAACGGTGACAATTATGCCTAAAACGTAAATTAAGCTTAAAAGCTAACACATTTGTAACGGGCAATTCTGATGGTTACTGTTTTTAGATTATATAGTAGAGATAGCTGTTGTAGTGCATGATAGAGGTGTGCGCCTTAACATTGGAAGTGAAGGAACTGTATACAGAAGACCAATGCGACTAGATAGTCGCTGTAGCCCCTTGTTGAAGTTTAGATAATGCAGAGATTGATGCGAAGCCATAGACTTCAATGCCATACCTCAGAACATATTCAATCCATGCGTAGTAAATTTTTAATTTGTTCGTTTTACTTAGGACATTCTTGATTTTATATAGACTTATCATTATTAAATATTTTCGTAATTTAATAATGATAGAATTATTATGTGCTTGTTGTAAACAGCAAACAGTCTGCATTAAAGACTGGCCTTGTGAGGATACAAGATACACTAATCTGAGAAAGAAAGAAAAGACAACTGCCCCGACTGGGACTCGAGCCCAGGACTTCCCGCTGACCAGCCGGGCGCTCCCGGTTAGCAAGCGGGAAGCCCTGGTTTCGAGTCCCAGTCGGGGCAGTTGAATTTTCTTTCTTTCTCAGATTAGTGTATCCTCTATCCTCACAAGCAGTGTTGCCAGATCCACAGATAAGTCTGCATATCTACAAATTTTCACGAATTTTCCAGATAAAAAGATTTTTTTACTCAAATTCATTAAAATCTACAGATTTTCTTTTGAATTTATCGTCCGCGGCCTCCATCTTAAGTCACGGGTGGCCCTGCACCTGTACAAGAGTGATAAATGTAATCGTGATGAAGATTAAAATTATGCCCAACTGGTCGTTGGAACTGGAAGGTTAAGAAAAGTCAATTTCAGTGTTAACTCACATTTTTTTGTATGGAAATGCTTAAGTGCAACATTCTTGTAAAGTCTCCCCATAACATAATTATCTGCTGACCCCACGCAGTGTCATATGTGTAAAGATCAGTGATTAGAATGTTTTTTTTTTAATAATTACTATGCATCGTAAAAGAAGTTAAATCATATGAGAACGGCGAAATTCTCATTTTTATATATATCTACAGATTTATTGTGCAATTTACAGACATTTTTGCTAAAATTCTACAGACATCTTTTTTCCCATGTGGCAATACTGCTCCAGTCTTTCATGTCGATTCTTTGTTTCGTTTACCCTTTACCTTGTGATTTTCTTCTTTATTTATGTTAGCAGCAATTCCATGCCCTTCAGGATTGCAGGTTTCCTGGGTTTTGATGCCCTACTTATTTTATTTTTTCCTGCTTCAGGTAAGTCACAGGACCAAAATTTAGCCTCTTTAGGCCCACAATCAATAAAAGTTTGCTTCAGCTTCAAGAAATTGTTAATAAAAAAAAAACAAAAAAAAAACATGCATCTGATTCTATACGCTTAACTTTTCAAAAGCGTTGCCTTCTGCTAAACGATTCGTTTATACGAGCTACAAAATGTCAGTCGTGGTGATATGGCGATGACGTAACATTGCATTGAGCCTCGCGGGCCATTTTATCCAACACTCCTTGCTGATGAAATCACTCATTCCTCCGGGCGAATGGCGAAAAGTCAAATGCGGTAAAGACCAAAACTGTCTTTTTTTTTCGCCCTGCAACGAATCGTGGTCAATTCTTTAACGATTGTTAATGACAGTTTTGCTGACTTCGCATTCTCTTAGGCGTTTGGAAATTGACAGATCTACGAAAAAAATTCGTGCAAGCGGAGCTCATCATATGTATATTCAGGAGAGGCGCACCCCCTCTTCAGAGCCTTGACTGAGCAGGAAAGGTTGCCCGCATGTGTCATTTTCGGGAATGGCAAGGGCACTTCGGCACCACCAACTTCAGCTAGGAGATCTGAGGAAGCTCTGTGAGCTCCCGACGGTCTGAGGCTGAGCCCAATAACTGGCTTCCGAATGCACCTATTCAAATATATTTTATATTTCTAAGAACGCCTTTTTTTTTTTTGGTTGATCTTCAGTTGATATTCAGAAAAAAAAACTTTCCGAATTCGGAGAAATGGGTATCACTTTTTCAAAACTTACCTGTCCCAATGTAGTGTAAAAGAAATGACGCCATTTCCAAGATGGCGGCAGCCTGGACTTCTGGCATTTCCAGGGTGGTGCATTTTTGCACGTTTTATGTTTTTAAATTGTAGGTATGGATTTTTTTTTTAACTTCCCTGGTACCTTCCAAGACATTTATTGTTCCCCCGTTCATGTTGTATTTATCTGTCATAGGTGATCAAGGTCTAAAGGCTGCTTAAAGCCGAAAATTAAAATCCGTGTTAGCTATGCTCTTGTGGGGGACTCCTCGTCTGTCAGTGACCTTCTTCATACAATTTTCCCGACCTACAATGTAATTTGTTTGCTTATGAACTTTTTTCCCTGGGTTGAGATGGGAGAGGGTTGGGAAGGTTACGAAATGGAGCTGAAACTTACGAAAATAAAGGGGAAGGACAGCGAGAAGGGAGGGAGGCAGAGGGGAAAAAAACCTATTCGTGGGGCACCAAAAGTGCGATTGCCAAGAATGCCTCTGCCATGGTACAGTGGCACTATTACTGGCGTGTCCAAGCCTTCCCCTTTTCAGGGCACCCTGAACCAGAATGGCTCGAGTTTTAACCAGTAGTCTGGACTACAAATATTGGATTTACGGTATTTAAAATTTGTTTTTGAATCCAATATGTTGCCGACCAGCAAAGTTCGGGCATCTGTCGTCTTCGAGCACAACTCAAACCGTCTTCGGACGCAACTCAAGTCGTCTTCAAGCAAAGTTAAAGTTATCTTCTGGCGCACCTTAGGTTTTTTTTTTTCTTGACCAGAAGCAGATGTATCATACAGTGTTACGTTTTAGGATATCGCTAACAAGATTTAGAAGACAGGACAGACTTTTTGTTTGGGCGTGGGCAGGCCCGGACTGGCAGCCGTGAGGCCCGAGCCCTGAGCCCTGAGGCCCAAGCGCCATGACGTTTTAAAAGACCCCCAAATACAATTGGGAGGGGGGGGGGGGGTGGAATTATGCGAGTTCATAATGAACTGTTCAGTTTTTATGGCCGGGGATCGAGGGGGGCGGAGGAAATGAAAATGTAACCACCAAATTTTCTTCCCCCTTCAAAACCCAGATAAAATCTTGACCTCTCCACTAAAGGTCCAAAAATAATGTGACCCCCTCTCCTCCCCACCCCCATCCCCCGCAAAATAATAAGCACTTTTCAGATGCCAATTGAGACTGTCTGCACATGACTTTACTGTAGCCAAACTCAGTAAGTAGCACGCTGTGTTAACAAGTTACCACCAGTAGTAACGTGCCTCGTTTTTAACGATAGGACAAGATTGAGTTAAAAATATTTTATAAAACGTCGATGTTCCTTACACTCATCTTGGGTCGAGTTTGCATACGAAAGAAATGATTAGGGAAGACACCACATTTTAACACAACCGAGAAACTGCAACAAGTTAAAATTCATCACCAACACAAATTTTACTTGTAACTATAAAATCTGAAAAGGCCCCCTTACGAATTTATGGGAGGGCGCCCATGTGCCATTGGGACCCTGGCACTATGGCTAGTCCGGGTCTGGGCGTGGGAATATGTTCTAAATCTCGTTGTGTTTTTAAGTGCTGACCAGTACCGTGAAGGAGGGCTTCCTTTAACAAGTTGTAACTAGAACACTGATTTTACGTTTTGAGATGTAAGCCTAACTTGTTTTTATGGGAACAAGCCCTTACTTCAGTTGAAATGTTTACTCGTCACAAATTCATCTTAACTACGATACAATGAATTTTAATCTCTGACAAAATGCAGCAGAAAATTATTCAACTTCCATATCGAAATACTGAAAAAAGAAACGTAACATTACGTGCTTGTGGATACAAGTGACTGTAATGTGCCACGTAACTTTCTTATGCCAAATAAATAAGTCATGTGGCTTATGCCGTGAACACCTCTCTCATTTTTTTTTTTTGAGAAACATCAGGGCCGTTATTAACTCTGACCTACACTGCACGAATTCCACCTGCAGCAGTAGTCAGCGTTGAAATCTCGATTCTACACCCTATACCTCGTAAAGTAGTAATAGGCGCACGGTTGGAAACTTTACAGGCACATTCCACCTGCCTTATAACAGCCACGCGCAGATCGCGTTCGCGCATGTTATCATCGCCAAGGTCAACTGAAATAGTATAGCTGCGTTCCTGGCGGCGAAGAACGCAGCTAGTATCTCAGTTGGCCTTGGGAACAGTATGCAAAACAGCGTCAAGTTAAAGATTGTGTCGTCACAAACCGGAATGATTTTCGTATTTAACATCACAAAATGTATAATTTTTTAGGCTTGTTTATTAAAATTTTTCTTCGGCGCTCTATTGGTATAATTAATTTTAATTTTTATTGCATTAGTCTTTTAGATTTTCAATCTCGTAGTAATTATTAGCAAACAATTAAAATTAGCACATGCGCCCACACAGATGAACCTTCCAGGTTCATATACGTACATGATTCAGTTAATATAGTTCCCCTATAGTCAACAGAAAATCTCGTAATCGCCACATTTTAAAACGGATTTTTAGCGAGGGATTGACTCTAACGGTAAGTAAATAAAACTTTGGGGCCGTACTTGATGTGGAGGATCGAGAAAAATTGCGCTGGGAGGAATGGCCCTTTAAACAAAAATAATTTTCGTTGACCTAAAATTCTGCTTTTTTTTTTGACAAAATGTTCACGCACGGAAATTTCGCGCCAGTAAGCTGCCCACTCCTCCCACAAGGAAGGCAAAACGAAGTCTCAAGTAGTGGAAACGCCACAGAAAATACGACTAAGACCTCTGGCACTTCACAATTATTTTGCATTGTAAGAGCGTTTGTTGCGCACGAGTATACTTTAACAAAAAGGGCTTGCCAACAACACGAAGAGTGTTTGGTCGGAGAGAAGAGGGAGAGACAGAAAAAGAAAAGAGGCAAAGGTTACCATAGAAACGGGGAAAAAAAGACAAGCCTCGACCATTCAACAAACATTCACTTCGTCCACTTTACGATGCAAAGGTTAAAGTGACGAGACGGCGGTGGAATGTGCGAGACGAATTTAAGAGGCATATTTCATAAAACTGCACGCCGTACTACCTGGCCACGGACAATGAGGTCCTGACTAGCCGCTTTGTCATGTCGGACGTGTCCTCAACATGCTTGAGCAGCGTGTTGTAAACGACCTAACAAGCGTTAAGCGCTTCCTCGTTTTAAGGTCTGAGTTATTGTATTGCCGAGGCGCAGGTCGTCCAGGAGGCGAGGTACTAAGCCTGTTTGTGGAACTTTACAGGACCACTGCGTGGTCGTAAAAATGCCTCAATATTTGAATGAGGTTTTATTAAACTTAATTAATTATTAATTCGCCGTGGCACACAAAACTTCAACGAAGATCACCAGAGTTTGTGGATACAGGATGTTGTTGCAACACAGAGTTTATATAGAGTAGTGACACGACGTAGTATTATTGTATATAACTCTATGCTGGAGCCTTAATGGGTTAGCTGCAAGGAGCACTGCGGAGAGAAACAGAAGGGCGTCATACTGAAGCCGATGCTGTGAAGAGGGATTTCTTAGACCTAAAACGCGCGATTTTTGTTGTTGGAGAAAACAACGTTATTTTAAGCCTAAGAAATCCGCTCTTCCGTTGTTTTCCCTCCATTTTTATGTAGTGCACTTTGTAGTTATGCCCTCCAAAACCCATACCGGTGCCAATATGGCGGCAAATGTCACTGCTCTATACACAAGCTCTATTTATATACACATCAAGCACTAAAATGATCTTCGTCGAGGTTTTGTGAGCCAGCCAAGCACGTGTTTCGCACGGCAAGGGTTGTAGACTTTACTGAACGTTAGTGATCCCAATTGACGAGTCTTACTTATAACTAACAAACGCTGATTCGCTCACTCAATCAGTGCATCCTCCCCAGTTGCTGCTTCCTTACGTCTTAAATTTTTGTACTGAATCTTCTACAATTTTCCCCCAGTGAAGACGGAAGGTTGCCCTGTTCCCTCCCTCCCCCTCTCCGGTGGCTTCTCCCTACTTTTTTTTTTTGTATTGTATCTTACTGTACATTTTGATTTGTGTCTTTTAAAGTCCTGTAGGTTAGGGTAAATATCTGCAATGAGTCTGGAATTGTTTTAAAATTAACAAACTGGATGATGATTTCCTCACGGGAATGTAATTTCTATAAATGCAGTGTCCCACCCCGTTTGTAGTCGTTTGTTACTGATTGTTTGATAGCAGTCTGAGTGAGAGTTAAATTGCCCCTCTCATCGTCGTGGGGCTAATAACCTAGTTTAGGTTCGTGTTCCCTAAAAAAACACAACAACTACTGCTACTACTACTATATTACTATACTACTACTGCTAACTACTACTATTAACTACGACTACTACTGTAGCTTTTTGACGCGCACCCAGCGTTAGCCATGGCGCCAGAAGGAGAGAGGGTCAATTTTGCTAGGTAAATCCTATCGGAAATCCTAGGTTCTTTTACATGCCACAATCGACATGAGCACGAGACATCACAGGGCCCTTCTCTGCCCGAAAATGCCAGGGGTGGCTGAGACCGGATTCGAACCCGGGACCTCTGGCACAGGAGGACTACTACTATCTACGACTACTAACTACTACAGTACTAAATACTACTACTACTACTAACTACCAACTACTACTAACTATTACTACTACTGCTAACTACTCTTAAATACTAACTACCAACAACTACTAACTATTACTACTACTAACTACCACTGCTAACTACTACTACTAACTACTGCTACTACTAACGACTACTAGTAACTACTACCACTAACTATTAACTACTACTACTAACTAATGGTGTAACAATACTTCGAGTGGTACTAAACCAGCAACCATGTGCACGTTATGCCTAAAAAAAGAGTCTTCCGCTATAATGCACTGCTGCGGTTATCAAGCGTAATATGAAGGCGAATGTCCGCAAAAAAAGCATATAAAAAAAGGAGTTAATCTGCACGAATTACCTGCTAATTTAGTTCATTGATATATTGAATTCTGCGGCAGTCCTTCAACCTTCGTGCAGCAGGAACATGCATAGATCATAATCATCGACTGGAAATCGCCAAAATGAAGCTCGCGTTCAAGGTCCAGTGGTCACAGGATCGTCCGCCAAGACTAAACGCGAGCCGCGATGCTCGGCTCGGTTAAATGGACGTAATTGCTCGGTATGCCGAGAGTGCCGATCATGCTCTGCTCGCCGAGAATCGGCTCGGCATCGATGCAGCCTTAGTTCGTATACATAACCGACGAAACCATTTTCAAGGGCTTTTTAAGGCTAGCTTACAACAAATTTCAATGCTGTTTGCACAGCAGACTCTCAAAATTACCTTTTATATACCGGTATTTTGCCACATGTCATCGTTGGCACCATTGTGCTCTTAGTTTGCAGGAGAAAGCTATTAAAAAACCACCGTAAAATACGGTACGTCCTCCTCCCCCTCCTCAATGAACAAGGAGGAACACAGCGACTAACAACCAATGAGTGGAACACTTGCTTAGCTGGACCGTCTGGGAAAAAATTGCTTGCACTGCACTGTTCCACTCTCTTTTTGTCTCCAGTCCCATCCGGGTAGGGAAGCACCGTTCATAGAAGAAATGGGTTTGGCTAACAAAGTATTTCTATCCTTTTATTTAATTTCCTACCTAAATTAATATTAACCGTTACCGTACGGCATTCATTCCAAACAATGTACACTCGCAAAATTCAAGGCCATTTATTTCAAAGCTCAACAACAAAAATTCCCATTTTCAAGGTTTTTCAAACCTCGTGAATATTCGTATTTCAAATTTGAGGCTTCTCGAGGAATTCAAGGCGGCCATTATAATACGGGTATGTAAATCACCGAACGCAATTTTGAAGGGGTCGGGTACTCCCTGCAATTATGATTCACCAACACCGATTTCAACGCGATTATAAGATGCATATTAGTTGAAAGGATTCCTGGTGAGCTTGTCACCCGTCAGACGTAATTAAAAGCTCCTCCTGCTGTTTTGGAATGATTAGGGGGTGGGAAGTGGTGGGGGGGGGGGGGAGGGAGGGGAAGACGGAGTGAAGAGGACAAGAAAGGGTCGTTGCCTTACTTGCCACTCTGATTGTCTTGTGTCACACAAATCAGACCAAAGTACAATGGGATTTCTGTTTGCGCTGAACGGTCACAGAGGTAGGAATTATTAATCTCATTATAGGGCGATTATAAAGCTCCCATTATTCATTCCACTTCCTTTTAATGCCAAAGGTAAACTAGAACAGTTTAACACGCAAATGATGATGTAGAAGCAACATCACCGTGTAAAATCTACTTTTGTATCATTGGTTGATTGTGACAACCATAGGTATACTTATTTGGCTTGCGAAGCTATACGGAGCATATAAGGGGTGGCAAACAATGATCGCCCCCCCCCCCCCAACCCAGAATAAACTAAGCTTGATAGGAAAAAAATGAAAGTACAGATAGGTAGCACATGTTATTGTGGGTTGACACTCACAAGCTCAGTGTTCAGTGTTCACTCCATTGGCGTCACGAACAGATTGAAGACGAGCAAGGTACGCAGATAAAAATGACTCAGAAAGCTCCGCGTTTAGAGTGCATTTATAATATTGATTTCGACGCGTACGCGTGACGCTCGGCGCGTGAAACTAGAGTGTTTCCCATGCTCAACGCTTAAGCGCGACCATTTGCAATTGTGGAGCAGGTGCACCAACGCGCGCGTTTTGCTATTTTCAAGCGTCACGCGAATATCTAGTGGACCTAGATCAGTGAGCACCAAACGACGCTCGCACGCTGAGTTGTTGCATGCTGGGATAAAAAAAAATGGCGGCATCAACGGATTCCATCCATCGACGCCAATCGGCGCCACCAGAAAGGAAAACGTGGTGTGCTAAAAGGTTGAATGCTCAAAATAAACGGCCAGATATCTTAATTACAGTGACCTTGACCCGTATGACATCGAATCTTGGTGCTATAGAAGGGGGAAGTTGTGAAACAGCATAGTTGGAACGGAGTATCGGCCAGCATTAGCAAGCTCACGCACCTGCTCACGCGTTTGATTTGTAAATGAAAGAGCGTTTGCTTAGCGTGACCATACCAAGAGCGGGCCAAGCCGATTGTCCGCGCGCACTGCTTTGCTCATGAACTGGCGTACGCGTCGAGCATCGAGCGCCACGCTTACGCACAAGCTTTTATATTGTAAACGCAGCCTTAAATTTCATTTCCCGAAGCACAGCACTGATGTGCTCCTCCATGCTGGTACGACTAAATCGAGTTGCTAAAGGTTCAGACAGCATCCTTTTTTCAACATTGTCCTTCAAGATGGAACCAAAGTTTTCACAGACATTCAGATCGGGAGAATTAGGGCCACTCTTCATTACCAAAGGAAACACGGAGTTTTTTGAGTCACTTTTGTCTTCCTACCCTGCTCGTCTTCAATCGGTTCGGGACGCCAATGGAGTGAACACTGGATATTGAGCTTGTGAGTTAAACCCACAATAAATTGGGCTACCTATCAATACTTTCAGTTTTTTCCTATCATGCTTAGTTTACTATGGGAAGTGGGGTTGGGGGAGGGGGCATAATTGTTTAGCACCCTGTACACACATGTTCTCCACTTGTTCAACCACGAACAAAACAAAAAAGTGCAAAAAAAAACCTACGTTACGCAAACTATAATTTTTATTCTTGTTACTAACCCGCATAAAGTCACTACGGCATACCACCAACTCAACAATCCTCGACTAAATGGCAAAGCACATTTTACGGGTTGTTAAAATTCTTCATTTGGATCGTGGAGCGAAGGCGTCGACGCAACAAGTTCTTCCTCGCTTGCCACGTTTAGGGAATGGTGTAGAGTTCGTAAATATGCTTTGTCATTTAGCTGAGTATTATTAATATGTGTAGGCCTACTTCATGGTATGCATTACCTTTTCGCATGTAAACAAACAAACTAACCGGAGAAAATGCAGACGTGAATCGAAACATCGATCTCAAATTCAACTTCATGTTCCTTGTTGTAAGCAAATATACGTTGTTCTTTGTTGCTCTGTTGTCAAAGATCTTGAGTTTTCTGCTTGGATTTCTCCAGCTAAATTGTCCCTCTCGTCATCTACAGTGGGGAAGTTAACGCGGTTTGGGTTCGGCTCCCTTAAAAAATAATAACAACAACAACAACAACAACAACAACAACAACAACAACAACAACAA
>JAHWFP010146063.1:0-13260 GCA_023313725.1 Lithobius niger
GGGGGGGAGGAAGCGATAAAATCATTTATTTAAAGTGTGCGTGGCCTATCTTGAGTTCGCCGCAGAACGAACACAGATAATCGATTTTACGTTTTTGGCAGCAGAGTGCCTTGTTGATATCCAAAATGGTTACAAAAACAATGGCGGCCGTCGATTAAAGCCGCTCCCTCCAGGAAGACGTAGCCGCTCATAAAATACTTCCAGAACTCAAGATACCCCGCGCACACAATAATCCACTTTATGTGACTAGAAAATTGAGCGATTTTCTAGGCTGTGCGATGCCTACTATGTGGCATGGTCCTCGCAAATAAGAAGGTCCAGGCTTTTTTCTTACTTGCTTCCTTCACTCCATATGCCATTTAAGCCTTTTCCTACCAAGTCCATGACATTAAGGTTTGATGGATTTTGCATGGTCATCAGGTTGTTATCTAATTACGTAATAACGTTACGGGGAATGGGTTAACGTTATTACGTAATTTCCGAGTTCCAGGTGACTCTAGTGAGTTTCAAAGTAACTCCAGTTACAGCTTTTCGAGCCCATTTGGCTTTCCGTCCTGTTTAATCCCTACTTTCACGCTTTATTGTGGATTTCACTGGTGTGCCACGCAATCTAGCGTCCCGCCAGTGGCAATTGGAAAAGTGTATGTTTATATGTATGCGCTGCGTATTAGGGATGGGTCGGTAACCGAAACCGAAACAGAATTTTCGGTTTTTACTGAAAACCGAAACCGAAACCGATTCGGATTTGAGTTGTTTTTTCGTACGGTGCTCGAAAAATAAAAGATTGATTTGTCGCTTTGAATTTTGTAATGATTATAATTTACCACTTATAATTCACAGCAAAGGTCCTACTCGTTTAAAAAGAAAATAGTAGAGGAAAATGGTGCCACAGCTAGACCCTTGGTCTATGACGCTCCTGAACGTGAAAGCAGGAGCGAATTAGAAGCTAGTAATACTACTGTTACAAGAAAAAAACGAGAAATATCTGATTGAAGGTGGCAAAAACCGATACGGAAACCGAAACCGCGGTTTTGTGGGTATGAAAACCGAAACCGGAACCGAAGTCAAAAAAATGAAACCGGCCCATCCATAATGCGTATGTATGACTGTTTGTATATGTGCGTGTTAAATGCTGCCGTCTATGGACGTTTCCTTTTGTCCATGCCAGTATGGCACAGCGGTAGGACCTCACATTTTATTTCAAAGGTGGTCGGTTCAATTTCCCTCTCAGGCATGCTGACATTTTAAGTCCAAAAGGCAACGTAAGTAGGTTTCAATTCGTATTTATTCGCTCAGCAAACCACCCGGGGGGGGGGGAGACTGTAACTAGGTTATTTCACGATTTCTGACCGAAAAGCATTTTAGATCGTAATTTTTCTGCTAGAAGTTGACTAAAAGCTTCAGACATTCAAGGACGTCATTCAATTAAGGGAATCACCTAACGCCGTTTCCACACTGGACCTCGAACGTGGTGTTCGGGGTCCAGGCCTCGACTTGTACCCACAGGCAAAACCTGACACCCTTCCTTTCTTACCCCCCTTTCACACTGAACTCCGAGATCGCGTGCAAGATCCGGACTGTAGTTTCTTAATTTTTCTCTCGCTACGACATATTCGGCGCTATCGCTCTTCCCTTCTCCCCTCCCCTCCTCCTGCTATTGCTTATCAGCGCTCCAAGCGTCAAAACGTTTCCCTAAAGAGCGGGCCCACGCTCCGACCCTTTCCACACTAAAACACTGGGTCGGGGTCGGCGTCTCAAGTCCCGACCTCGAGCAGGACTTGAAAGTCGGGGTCGGGTCCGGATCCAAGTCGGAGTCGAGTATGGAAAGGTCACCCTTGGGTCCGGGCCGGGTCCGGACTTTTTCCCCAGTGTCGAAGGGGTATTAGTTTGGTAGAGCACCCCCCTTAACAGAATTCCGGATCCGCCCTTGTGCATTACTAAAACAAGATCCTGTTTACTTTAGTTGCAGGAACATGAATCCGGAAGCACCCATAGTAGTACGTAGCTTAAAATAACCATAATAATTGTTTTTTCCCATTTTGTTACTGCCGGGAAACAAAAGAGGAAGCCTTTAGAAATCAGCCTGAATGTGGATTGATGACTGAGCTTTAAGAGAAAGGTAAGATGAATTTGTCCTCTTGGTAAAAGTGTGATAAATTATCGAGCCTACTAGCAGAAAAAATGTCGTAAATATATATCTGTAGGGGAAGCCGGGGCAAAATGGATAACGGGCATTGCAAGAAAACTACAGCTGCTAGAGTGCTGTTGATTTTCTTTTTTGGCTGCAACACTACTTTATTAGGGACGTCACGTTAGTTTGGTATTTTGACACTAGAGGGATTAGTGAGTAGCACGCCTTTCAGCTTTCAATGCAGGTTGAAAAAAAAATCGTCAGCGAGGGAAACGTGTGATATCTTCGAAAATATGCGTCACCCAAAGATAATTATGATGTCATTTTGAAGAAGAATTCTTGCAGAATAACGTAGTACTATAATTTAGTTTGAAAATGTAAGTATAGTTTAAGGACAAAGTAAAACAGGATGAACGTGCACAATGGGGCAAAGTGGATATACATTGTGCTTTCAGTCAAGGTCATCCAGTGAATCATGCAAGGAAAGAGTCTTTTTACCTCTGCGGATTTGGTTGTTTTCTGTTTTAGAATGGTGCGTAATTATGTAAAGAAAGCTCACGGATAATGAACTGAAGCTAAAGGATAATGTACTGTATTGATAATGTACTGTACTGTATTGAAGAGGCTAAAAACTTTTGTGGCACGATTTTCATTCTTTTGATGAGCTGTAAACACTGTTTTTAATACATATCCACTTTGCCCCAAATGCAACTTTTTACATCACTGAATTTTAAAACTATACAACGCTTTAGGTCAATGTTTCCTAAATCGTTACCAGTTTTCTTAGTTTTGCTAAGGCCCGTATTCTGAACGCTGACTAAAACTCGTACTTGACTTGAAATGACGTCACACCTATTTATAATAATATACATATTTACCGCCTACAACCAGCGGAAGGAAGTCGGAAGGGCTGGGGAGCCGCTTACACCGATCCACAATTAAAAGAAGAAGCCCCCAAAAAACTTAAATTTAGTTGGAAACAGAGAGAGGCCGTTTAAGAAATTTTTCCAAGGGTTCGGAGTTCAGCATTCTACGGAACAAAGCCACAGAAGCTGCATTTACGGTTTCAACCCCAAGGGCATTCCAAATAGGCACTACCCTTACCGAAAAGAAGTTATGTCGACAGTCAAGACGAGCTGATTGAACAGACAGTTTCCAATTGTGACCCGGCGTGTTGATCAGACCTGGAGCCCGATCAAAAAAAGGAAGATCCACCTCAATTAAGTGGTGTAAAATCTTGTATGTAAGAATCAGATCAAACTTAATTCGACGCAATTCCAAAAGTTCAAGTCCCAAACTCTCCAGGCGAACCCCATATGCAACATTTCTAAGTCCAGGAAGGCCTTTTGTAAAGCGACGCTGGACAGCCTCAATCAAATCGATGTCGCGTGCCAAATAAGGTGACCAGACAGGAGTTGCATATTCAAGTAACGGGCGCACAAAGACTCTAAAAGCCCAGACCTTCGTAGTAATGTTACCAGAAGTAAAGCACCGATTTACTATGGCGGACCTACGGTAAGCCGAGGCACAAACCTTCCGACAATGCAGAGAAGATTTAAGACTTTGGGTGAACCAAATCCCGAGGTCACACACTTCTTCAGAAGCGGGCAGGAGACAATGGTCCAGTGTATACCTTGAACAATGATCCCGTTTGCCTACATAAAAAGTGTGGCATTTCTGGATGGAAAGGGGGAGCTGCCATTGTTTCGACCAATGAACCACATTTTGGATTTGGGCCTCCAGATCCGAGGAAAGTGACGTGTCCGAAAGAGCGCCTACATCCAATACGCTAGTCCAGTGGTCTAGGACCAGCAGTAATTGGTGTGTAGCAGACCTGTGCGGAACGAATCCGAATTGGTCCATACGAATAACCGAATGTTCACTCAAAAAACGAATTAGTTTATCCCGGATTATGGTTTCCATGATTTTACAAGCCACACATGTTAATGCAATAGGCCTATAATTTAGGGGGTCCGAAGGGGAGCCCTTCTTAAAAACTGGGATCACGTTTGCCTGTCTCCAAATCTGCGGGAGCTTACTTTGTAAAAAAGACAGGTAAAGAGTTTGGATAAGGGGTAGCTTATTTCAGAGGTTAAAGTTTTGAGAAGAAATGCCGATAGGCCATCAGGTCCACAAGATTTACTAGGTTTGAGTTTATTAAGAGCGGAAACAACTAAGCTCTGCGGAAAAGATACTGTAGTACATGTTACATTAGGGTTGGAAATCTGTCTTAGCGTCGGTGTAATTGCATTGTCGTCAGCAATGGTGTTCATAGCGAAAACTTCACCCAAAGCCTCTGCCTTCCCCGCATTATCGGAAGTGAAGGCACTGTCAACTTTAAGAGGAGGTAGGGCTCTAGCTGATGCATTATTACGGCGATAGAATTTAAAAAGGGCCGTAGAGTTTCCCTCCCGGATTACTGCAGTTTCCCGTTCCTTGTACCAATTTTCCACAGATTCAGTATAAAGTCTTCGCGCAACATTGTATGCAACCGTGGTACTTGTGTTCGGATTTTTCTTATAACTTCTCCAAAGCTTTAATTTGCGATGGCAAAGATTACGAATGTACCGTGGGGTTGAAATTTTACCTTTTATGGCGGCCCTAGGCACATCCCTACATCCGTCAATATGGTCAATGAGCACACGATGGAAACATGTCCAAGCTTGATCGATACAAGGATGAGTCTTAAAAATAAGGCTGTCCCAATCAACTGATGCAAGCGAAGATTTGAGTTTTACAAGGTTTACATTTCCCTTACCATGGTTATGCACCCGTGCCGAAAAATTTGCAGAACCCGATTGGGAAAGGTTTACAGAGAAGTTAACAACACAGTGGTCACTATTCCCAAATTGGTCGCCCACACAAAGGTCATAGACCAAACGGTCGTCTTGGGTAAAAATCAAGTCCAAAATATTTCCTCCCCTGGTGGGCTGATCAACAAGCTGTCTGAGTCCCAAGGGACCCACCAAATCTAGAAAATACTCGTGGTGACTGTCCTCAGCGCAATTTCGCTCCTAATCAATTGTTGAGAGATTAAAATCGCCCAGCAAAAGATTTGAATAGCCGGGGTTGAATGAGTGATTTACAAAAGTGCAGAGGTTCAGTATACCATCGTTAACATAGCTATTTCTTTTGGATACATTTGGAAGAAATCGGGTGGTGAATGGCACTTAATAGGTGTGACGTCATTTAACTTGAAATGACATCACACCTATTAAGTGCCATTCACCACCCGATTTCTTCCAAATGTATCCAAAAGAAGTTCTGGTGGTGAATGGCACTAAATAGGTGTGACGTCATTTCAAGTCAAGTACGAGTTTTGTCAGCGTTCAGAATACGGGCCTTAGTCTTATAGCTTTACCACAGCAGGCACTTAAACTATAGCCACTTTGCCCCGGCTTCCCATACACGAGTACTGCATTAGAAATAATGACGGCTTGATATGAAAGCTTAAAATCACGTAAAAAAAAAACAAATTTGACTGTTTAGTAGGTTTTTGGCACTGCTGCTTAAAATAGTTGAAAGTCTGTTGCCCTCAAAATACCTGCGTGCCTATTTTACGGCGTGTACTTCTTTTTCGGGAGCACACCATTTTACAGGACATAACTTTTAAAACATGGGGAAAAATTATTAATGCCTCCCCCCCCCCCCCAAAAAAAAAGACTATTTTAAGGCTCATGCCTCTAATTCTTGGTCAGTTCGTGGTCGTCCTTTCAAGCTACGAGTCCAAACATCGAGACTTGAATGCAGACGAAATTTTGTTGAGATGGTAGCTCTTTGGAACTCTCTTCCTGATGTTGCCGTTGGTGCAGCCTCAGTGGGAGCCTTTAAATTAGCCTTTGACAACGTCACTCTTATACAGTTCTTGAAACGATAATATTAATTCTAAATTGTGTTGGAACGGTGTTAGTTGACTCATTGCCCTTCCGTAGTTTTCATGATGGTGTTGTAATTATTATTATTATTATACTAGCGGAGTCGCTCGCTTCGCTCGCTCATTCCACGTCGTCTCGCTGCGCTCGAGGAGCTTTCGTTTTACAACTCTTATTTATACTGCTCACAGACATTCCACACCTAAAACGATCAAGCAAATGATCAGAGTGCAGTACGCGTTATTTGCAAAGCTTCAGTTTATAAACAAATTAACTAAACAAAAAACGGAATAGCTATTTAGAAAACCATCCCCCTTCTGCTGTGCGGCTAAACTGCCAATGAGCCAGGAGGCGAGACACGCGATTTCTACCCCAGTCGGCCTTGGCTTGAAGAATACGTCCGAGGAGCTTTCATGCTAAAACTCTACGCTGCTGACAGACATTCCACATCTAAAACAATTAAGAAATAATCAAAATGTAGTACGATTTTTCTTAAGGTTTCAATTCGTAAACAAACGATATGGTAACCATAAATACTCCAACGGTTTGGCCACTTAATAGATACATGCGCCTCTTGGTCAAATTGTCAGCCATAATACCACTGACACAGTACTGGACTACGCGTGCTACGTGGCGCAACAATTATGAACCAGATTAACCGTATATAACGACTACACTTTTAGCATTGGGATAAGTTAGCGTGTCGTCACCACCGTGCATTAAATGAAATTAGAGCTTGTATCCCTATTGAACGACCTGTGAAGGCAAACATGAAAAAATGGATTAGAGTTCACGCAAACGAAACGCACTATAATTTGAGTTCCAATCCAGGACACGGAGATTGTTTTTATTCCTAGGTAATATTAGAAAGTGGACGCAATAATTGTTAAATGGGGGGGGGGGCGCCTCGTATGTGTGTGTGTGGGTGGGTTTAATTTTTATATTATACAGGCGTTTTGGGATTTGTTTTGTCTGTGTTCGTGGGTTCATGTTTTAATTCTTTCGTTTGAGTGGCTGTGCATGTGATGTGTATTTGTAATGTGTGAAACATGCACGTTTTTTCTTATTAAGATCGTTCTGCCCACTTCTAGGGAACAGGGATTGACTGTTTTCCTTGGTAATCTCAGCAAGTGAGCGCATGAAATGGCGGTTTTGTGTATGAAATGGCCCATGTCTTTGTGTGTGTGTGTGTGAGGGTGTGATTGTGTATTATACAGGGACTTTACTATTTTCCGGATTTGTTTTCTTGTGTTTTGTTCCCTTAAATTTTAGTTCAAATTATAGTTCGTTTCGTTGGAGTGAACTCTATGCCGTTTTTATTTATTCTCCTCAACATTAGCCGTAAGTCATGAAAAAACCGCGTTTGCAGCAATGACATAGGTTTGACTGTATGTACCTAAACTGTCACGCATGAAACTTTTACTGAGTTCGCTAAAATGGAAGCAAGGACTGTTAGCCTTCTTGCCTAAGTCTGTGTTTAAAGAAAACGTGGGGGTTGGTGGAGGGGTAAATCAATCAAATCACTTCAACAGAGTTCAAAATCTACAAAGTTGAATTTGCGATAGGTTTGCTTCCCCCAACTTCCATCCCATAATGCCAGCAATAGTTCGGCACTCTTTTGTTTACCACTGCATCACTGCTGCAATGATTTATCCTTTGAAAATTGTGAACATGGGGACCGTTTTGAAAGGAAAAAATGGATTTCAGGATATTGATTAAGTGCAATTTGAGGTTGTTGATTATTTTATACTGTTTTTGTACTGTTTGGATGTTACTAACTGCCTCGTGTAATCTTTCCACCATGGTTGATGAAAATTTAAGGTTACGGAAGGTGACAATGTCAAAGCTGTAAACTTTCTTTTTGGTGCGAGCATCCAAGCAAGTACATGCATGCAAGTACACATGCTTGAATGCAGTACACAAAACACATTATTCATAATTTGATGACGTGTTTGTATTCTATTTTGACTCGAGTATGTTTGATGATCAATGGTCATCAAAATTGATCTCGCCTTGAAATCTACTTTTGACCTTTTTCCACTACTGATTATTGTCTTTTTATTTTTGTTTAGGTAACTATCTAAGATTTAAGGACATCTTTCAAGATACGCCACACAATGAAGAGCAAACAGTTCCTGCATCTATGGTTTGCCAAGCTTGCAGTAATGACAGTAATGGTTAAAGACAGCCAGTCTCTCCTCCTTCCAAATCCCATGAAATGTTTTGAAAAATTCAACGGAATTCAACATTGCATCATCCCCAAGCTAGACGATTCCAACATTACTGATTTTAGCCTCAAGGCGTTGGTATCGGATAATACCACGGAGTTAACCATCTTTTGTACATCGAAAGAGGACAACACTCTAAGCCAATATGCTTTCCGTCACTTAACGAAGCTTCATAAGTTGTTGTTTTGGGACTGTCTCTTTAGCCAATTTCCACGTGAAGCGTTGGAGAATCTATTAATGCTAAATTCTTTATCATTTCACTTGTCGGTCCCACCGACTGAAATAACCTCTAATGTCAAGGTCATTGGTAGCATCCATCTTAGAAGATCGCTACCATTTAGCGAAAAATACGATGGTAATGTAGAATATGATGAGGAAGAGGAAAACGAAGAACAAAAAGGATTTGCTCAGAATGTTCAGCTTTTTGCAGATGTGAATAAGCATTCTGTTAATCTCCTATGCAGTTTGACTCAATTAACAGATTTGAGCGTCACGGGGTACAATATACAAAGCATAAACAATACATTGCCATGTTTCATGTCCAACTGTTGCAGCCACATACTAATGCTAAACTTTACAACAAACAACATATCAATCATCCATAAAGAAATGTTTGCAGGACTAGAAAATGTTACAACCCTTGACCTAAGTTGGAATGCTATTTCAGTTTTACCGATAAATGGATTTTCCAGGCTATCTAATCTAAAGAGAATTGTTCTGACTTCAAATCGCTTGCAGAAAATATCTTTTCAAATATTTAAACTTAATTTGGAATTGTCAGAAATTGAAACTGAGTACAATGGTATTTCCGCTCCGCCCACAGCACCAGATACTATGTCTGTCTACAATTACTGGCAACTTGTAAAAGTAGATAACTATGAAGACTGCACGGTATATGGAGGTCTAGAAACTGCACATTTGCAATTTCTTAAAAAACCAACAAGCTTTAGTATGTGCATTCGCAACTGGAACGACTCAAATGCTGATTTTGTTGAGAGCTTACTAAATGTGCAGAACCTATATCTTAAATATTACAGCAAGAAGGGAATACCATTTGAGGAAGCAGTTGCAACAAATACCCCTCCTTTTGTTGAGCTAGTATTGCAAAAATTGGTAAATTTGACTCAACTTTCCTTGGAATACCCAAATTTGAAACCTTATCCGAAGATGTTTGCAAATTTGAATGGTTTACAACGCCTAACTTTGCTGAAAATTATACAAAATTACACGATACCATCCGGTGTTTTTGATGGCCTAAACAAGTTGCAAGCTTTGACGATCATTGGTAATGAGCCCAAATGGATGAATACTTACGACGTGGACTTATCGGACATTCCTCGTCAAATTCCTCAATTAAAAGAGCTGCATGTGTTCAATGGCAAGTACAGTATATCACTGGAAGGTTTCATTTCTCTTGAAACTGTATCAATAAGAAATGTAGATTCTTACAATGTTCCACAACCTTTATGCAGTGCAGACAGCTCAATCAAGTTAAAAAATCTTATTTTGCAGAAAAATAGCATTTTCCAACTTCAGAAAAGTGACTTTCGCAAGTGTCATAACCTGTTACTTCTAGATCTCAGCTATAACTCAATTCGATCTTTTTTTGAAGAATCCTTACCTGTAAACTTAAATGCAAGTACTAGCCCATTCTTCCCTCTGCAGAAATTAATGACTTTAGTTTTACACCAGAACAGCATTAGATTTTTTGACTTTTATCTGATACCAAAATCTCTGCTTCATTTAGATTTAGGTTTTAATCAAATTTCAACTTTCACTGACAAAAGCAATATTTGCAACACGCTTCTACTTGAATCAATCAAATTAAACGACAACCGAATTTTCAGTTTTGAATCCAACATTTTCCCTTTGTCGGTGAGACAAATTTTTTTGGGACGCTCCAGAAATAACCAAGATAACAGATTGCAACCGTTTGATGTGAGTGAAGAGTGTTTTTCCAATTTAAAAAATCTAGAAATTTTCAGGCAGAAGCACGAAAAGAAGATGGATTTCAGATGGACTATACCACCTTCGAGAAATGGGACATATGTCCAAATTGAGGAAGGGACTCTAGGAACTTCAGTTCTTCGTATGAGCCCTAAAACTGCGAATTCCATCCAGGACATGACGTATGACTTTCGTGTCATTAAGTATTACGACAGCTCAACATTGCAACACTTTTACTGTAAATACTTCAAGAAACATACGTGTGTTGGAAATGAGTGTGGAGAACAGAAACAGTTGAATGCAATTGAACGAAGATCTACAAAAGTTTTGGATTGTAGTAACACACAATTCCAGACATTTCCGTCGATGTTTCCAAGTGTACTTTTAATCGATCAGCTTTTTCTAGATGGTAATAACTTTGCCAATGTTCCTTCTTATGCGTTAAACACTTTGGCTCAGTCTCCGAAAGTATTATACTTGAATAACAGTCAAATAAGTACAATAGACGACTTCGCTTTTTACAATCACAGTGGTATACAAGAACTGCATTTGGAATACAACAACATTAGCGACATCCCAGAACATATGATGCCGCCTTCTCCACTACAGTTTCTTTTCTTGCAAAACAATAACATCAAAGAAATTGGGAATTTGAAACGTTTTTTGATTCACCCTCTGCAGGAAGTACATTTAGAAAACAACATGATTTCATCAATCCCATCAAACTTGTATGATGCATTTGATATTGCACGCGAAATGTACCTTGACAATAATCGCATACTGTTGTTTGATGCAAACAGAGTTTTTAGATGTCAGAATCTTGAATTACTGAGAATAACAAACAATTCCATGTCAGGAATATATCCCATGTTTAGGTCTTTGCTTTTTTCTGGCGAAATAACTTCTGACACTACTCAACTGGTAAACATAGACCTTAGTAACAATAAAATCAAAACATTACCAAAGTTTAAAATACCTATAAGAGGTGGAAATTTAGTTATCATGGGTAACATCATTCATAGGTTAAGAGCTACTGGCGCTCTTAAACCAGAAATTTCTATAAGTCAGCTGAATCTAAGCAAGAATGATATTGATCACATTGAACCCTTTACTTTCGAGGAAGTTGAACATTTACAACATCTCTTTCTCGATGATAATCTGCTCAGCCATCTTCATGGGGAGGAATTCATTACTGTAACCAATTTTACAAACTTAGAAATCTTAAGGATTGCTAACAACCAGATTCACAGTATGGACAATCGCACTTTCAGGAATATGATTTCATTAGAAGTACTGGACTTGTCCGGAAACCAAATAGCCACCTTCAATGCGACGATATTTGACCAACTCGTACATTTAAAACAGCTCTTCCTCAACAAAAACCACATTAAATCCTTATTTACAGAATTTGATAAATTATTTGACCTGCAAGAATTCTACTTGAATGACAATTTAATGTCAAGTTTGAATAAGGGCACATTCCAGAACCTTCATAATTTGAAGAAGCTATTTTTGGACAACAATAAATTAGTATCACCAAACGTCTGGCAACTTCCAAGATCTTTGAACGTGATTGGGCTCATGAACAATTCCTTGACGTGTGATTGCGACTTTATGCTAGAATTCCTGAATTGGTTGAATGATCAAAGATTAGACAAATCCCGGGATATTGAAGTAGATTACTGTCTTCGTGGTAATGAATTTGTATCACTTCAAGACTTCGATAAGTCACTTTGCCGTATTTCGTACGAGTTGATCTTCGGCAGCTGCATGGGAGTTTTACTTGTTTTGTTTCTTGCACTATGCATTTTGTATTACAAAAGATTAGAAGTACAAGTGTGGGTATACTCTCGCTATGGCGTTAGACTCTTTTACAAAAATGAAGAACAAGACAAAAGGTTTGATGTCTTTGTTGCATACTCGACTGACGATGAGGAATTTGTCATCAATGACCTTTTACCAGGATTAAGAGATTATCGTATCTGCATCCACTTCAAAGATTTTATGCCAGGCTCTTATATAAATGAGGCAATAGTAGACGCTGTGGAAAACAGTTGCCGCACTTTGCTCATTTTCTCACCACACTTTTTGCAGAGTCCGTGGTGCAAATACGAATTCAAAATGGCGCACAACAAATCCCTTCAAGATCGATGTTGCCGACTCATTCTGTTACTTTTGGAAGATGTTGATGAAGCAAATATGGATCAAGAACAAAAAGCATATTTGAGAACCAATACGTATCTCCGATGGAATGATCCAATGTTTTGGGAAAAACTCAAGTTTGCTCTACCAAATGTCAGGGAAGGTAATCCAGATGACCATAATCATGAGATCGTTGAATTACTCCCCTTAGATAACTGACAACAAGCTAACAACGGCTTCGGTATATGACAAAAAAATAAAGATGAGAAAAACCAGAGCATATATTTATTACCAACACATTGCCGAATCTACAAAATGGCTTGCTGTTGTCAATATTTACCATGAAGCCTTAAGCGACTGCTTAGCTAAATAAAATGATCTCTATTCTGTGCTAAGATAGATGATGTATCCATGTTTATCATCAAGGAAAAACCGAAAAACTGAATGTTATTTACGCCTTTTTTAATAAGGTTGGTCAATTTTTTTCGTTATATAACATTTAGGAAATGTTTCATGGTGTTCTGCTGCATTTGTTTTGTGACTATTGGTACTAATTACTGTTGAAAATAAATATTTAACAGAAACCACATAAAGTGGAATACTGTATATCTAATATCACAAACATTGCAGGAATTTACTGAGTGTCTTGAGTAGTTGTAATAATTGGCTGAGTCAAGTGAGGCATTAATAATAGACTGAATTTGGGTTTGGTGTGCCTGTTTGTGAGTGTGTTGGTGAGTTTGTTATCTGTTTTGTGAGCATGTTTGTTTGTCCGTGAGTGTATTTGTCTCTTTGTGTGTTTGTTTGTTTTTCTTTTTGTGAGTTTGCGTGTTTGTGAGTGTGTTTGCGTGTTTGTGTTTTTGTCTGTTTGTGAGGGTTATGTCTAAGAGTGTGTTTGTCTGTGAGTGTGTGTATCTGTCAGTTTGTTTGTGTGTTTGTT
>JAHWFP010146078.1:0-12602 GCA_023313725.1 Lithobius niger
TACAGTGAGCCACATTTCTCTTTAGAACACAATGCACTGCGCTTCGAGTTGGCTACCAAATCTGACCATTTATCTCAATTAATCACAACTTTTGACTTGTCTGTTGTTGGGTCCGAAACTGCACTGAATTTATAAAGCCTTCATCTTTCCCTCGGAACTGCAGTGATTAGGGACCATGAGCTTCAGCGAGGAACATCGTCCATTCTGAACGGTACTGCTTCAGCCAACATAACTTGGGTAGTTTTTCCTGTCTCCCCCATGCACCCAGAACGCCTAGACTATGAGCCCATGAGAATTAAAGTAGACCAAGTCCATTTTTGCCGTTTTGATATAAAAGGCTCTACAGTTTCCTCATCAAAAACATTATTACATACATAGTTAAACTAAAATTTTTTAAATGCTTAGTTCAAAGGGGCTTTACCAAGTGACGGCAATTTTATAATGACCAACCTTTTGCTAAAGCACATAGGGAGGACTTGGTCCATTTCTCAAAACAACTCCACTTGTTCAAAGTAAAAGTAGACCATGTCCAGGATGATTTTGCTTAAATACAGTTAATTTCAATGCAGTGGCTTATATCCATCCGTTTTTACAGTAGAGGATACATAACCTGATAACTCTTAGTGTGTTGTACTTTGAGGACGTGCACTTTCAGGATGATTTACCACTACGTGTGGGTGATGACGCTTGGTCTTCAGTACCTGAGAAGGTCGTCCTCATTGTGAGTGTTATCCACTCAATCTTCTGTAGAATGAATGTATGGCCTCTTTTGATGGACCAGTTCCAGTATATCGATAATGTCGTTCAACTTTTAAACTTTACTGATTTCATGCTTATCTGGGCAAAAGGTTTAAGATTCAATAGTGTCAAGGGCCTGGCACGGCCGGCCTCTAAGTCCATTAGGTCTAGGGTGCATTAGTACCTGCTAGTAACTGAAACTGCATCCATAGTGAAGTTGAGTACTGAAACTTAAATGGCCGCATTTCTAAGCAATTGACTGGTTCACCGTCACCATCAGTGTCAGTCTTGCGATTAACAAGACAACGAACGAGGGGCTCAAGGTTTATCAGTGTCTGAATCTATATTTAGTACCTTAAAGGGGGGAGCAGTCTTCTTAACTAACTTGACAACAGCCATTCTTGTCGGCTTGGCTCATTCAATTCTGCCAAAATCCGAATCACCCGGTAGGAATCTACGACCTGACACCATGAATACTACTTTAAACTCCTCCACTGGAGTAGTAAACACAATGTATGCACGTAATACTGCAATTTTGATTTTGCCCCCCCCAGTATACATGACAGGTATGCCGGCATGAATGCACTTCCAAAATTCGTAGAAGCATACCTTTGTCGGTGTCATGTCTTCATGCAACTGCAGAGCATCTGTACTTGGTATTAATTCGTTATTGTCACAAGACCATTCTCCTGCATAGTAGTGATACCACAATGAATATCCAGGAACCAAAACAATGTAACATTCTGCGATACATCTGGCATTTTATCAATGAAACTTCAAATTGTTATCTTCATCTGACAAGATCGTTGTGCCTGAAACTCATTTCCTGAATCTTGTTCAGATTTACTTGACATCACTTGCGACAAATCTGTTGTACGCATTGCCACAGCATGTTTGCTTTGCTTAACCATATTGTAAACAGAACTGGACTTGGTCTACTCAAACCAACCTTGCGTTGAATACAGTGACACATAGTGAGAGTTACAGGGACTTGGTCTAATCACCCGAATAAGACAGCTCAACAGACTTGGTCTGTTTTTTATCTGGTGGCTGTGTTGTGAACCTTCATTAGCTGGACTTGGGTCTTCTCCAAGATTCCTATACACGTACGGAAGCTTTCTACAGTACTAGTTTGATTTAGGCAAAAATGGACTTGGTCTACTTCAATTCTCATGGGATCGTATAAACAATGGAGATTTGCATCATTCTTCAGAAATCTTCCATCATATTTAAGTTTTGGCTTCCCTGCTTGAGTATGTCAAAGCTTTCTCTTGGTGTTTTCTTCCATCAGGCATCGTTTATGGGGGCACACCCAGTTTTTTGGGGGCTGATCGGACGAATTCAATATTTTCCTGCATTAACGCTGATGTGGAGTGTATGGCAGGAGTAAAACCCATTTTTCTCGCTTCTGAAATGAGGAAGATACCTCGATTGTGCTCTGCATTGCGACTTGTTTCGTTTCGGAACAAAGACTGAAGAGGTTACCGTAGACCTTTTAGTTATACCCTGTAATTTATGTATCTATTGCCATCTATTTGTGTCAGTCCCGTTGCCTCTTTTATGTTAGTGCTGCTAAAGCAAGTTTACACAATAGGCTATAATGCTAATGCCAACTGCAGTGCTGAGAAAACTGAATTATCACTGCAGTAGGAAAGCCTTAGCGTAACTAAAACGACTCTTACAAAGGCTCAAGTCTTTACCAACCATGCAAAAGTTATCAAATTAATGGTAACGGACCAGAAGGTAAAGCGCTACCAATGCAGCATTGTGGTCTAAAAATTAAGAACCATTCTGGTATTAGTCGGTGTGACATCGTAAATGTGACAATCTGAGTAAATTTGCCTAGAAGCCAGGAACATGGGTAAATCGTAACCTTGAGTGTGATTATTGATTTCGGTGTAGTTGGTCAAACCCAGGCATTGTTAAATGATTACTTAGGTTTGAAAGTACGCGGGAGAAAGGGGGGGGGGCAGGTTTCCCACAACGGGGATGAGTCGGCTGGACCAGCACGACCCGAATTATTTTTTTTGTCAATCCAATGGCAATGACCACGGATCAGGAGCACTTCGGTGCAAACCAGTTTGTTTGGCGGGGAAGCCTTCATATGTAAGCAGCCGGGTTAATGAAATATTTCACTTGTAACTTTTTCATTCCAGTGGGGAGTCCACTATTGTTAGTCCCCGGCCCCAAAATTGTATGGGGGTGGGGAGCCCTGCAGAGGGGTATATAGTTAGGGTAGGGAATGGGGACACACAGCTTTCTCAAGTGGATCGTGGACCCTACTGGGGGGGGGGGGGGGGGGGGGGGCGAAAAAAATATTTTTTTTTTTTTTGCCCCCCCCCCCGTCTGAACCTCTTACTCGGATCCAAAAATAGTCCTAATCCAGTTTTCGTATGCCTACAAGACTATCTGCAGATTTTCTGCATCCAATTAAACCTCCTCCCCATCTTGACCTCTTAAGATCCAAAAATATCGTTACGCCCCCCCCATTCAATTTTCGTATGCCTACCAAAACTATCTGTAGATTTCCTGTAGCCAAATTAAATAGCACTCCGCATTGACAAGTCACCACTAGTTGTAAGGAAATGTTTTAAGTCCGAAAATAACTTTCTTCCAGTTTACTCAGGTTTTTATGTGAACAAATTTATGACCACCCTCGAGGGTCCAAAAAATGACATCCCCTCCCTCATTTCCTGTGGCCCCTGCAATAAATAATGGTGGAATGGGATTATTCTGTGGAAGCGTTCTTACTGGAACTAATTGTAAGGAACAGCCGACGCCTGTCAATCGGCCAACCTGCTGTGAATGACCTTCGTTAATTCTGATCGTGCCTTGTCTCACCATTTGCCCCAGTCTAAGTGATATTTCGCCAGAGTTTGAACCTTGCACCTTAGATGGTGCCGACATTTCTGTGGGTCAACCTTTGCCACTGCATTACCCAAGGAAGCAGATTTTTATCTTTACCGTGTCCGGCTTAGGGGAGCCCAAGCTCACCCATTACCGCACCTTCCAGAAGCTGAATTTGTAACAGATTACACTGTAATGAAGCTCCTGATCTGATCAAGACACCGCGTTGCTAGGCTAAGAATGAGTATTTGGTTAGGTGGTGCCTTTACATCTTAAGTCCAAAAGGCAACGTAACTAGGTTTGCATCTGTATTTATGTTTACAGGAGGACACCTTTAACTGTGGTCTTCGGGCGCTCGTGAACATGGTTTTTCGGCATAGGGATATCGTACCTTGATTATGCTTCTGGGATCCCTCTGGGCATTGTGGGTGCTCTCCATTTATTCCTCTGCAAGTCTTTCAATGATCAGCAACTCGGCCTCTGAATTACGTGGCAATGCGAAGGTGCCGACTGTTCTGAAACCCATGGCACAAAGTGCTGCTTCGACCAAGCCCTCGAAGTCTTAACCCCTTTCAGATGTGCCCGGTCAAGTCATTTTGCAGCTCGCTAACCCCCCTCCACCGAATGGGTCAGGGGAAGTGCTTGTCACAAGGAGGCTGACCTCAGCAACAGCTATATGAAGACTTCAGATCATATCGAGGACAAGGGTAGGGGCGGGGGTTGTGGATCCCTCATTCCTGACTGTTGGAAACGTTCCTGCTCCCATTCAACAACAGGAGGGGGTGGGGACAGGATCAGGCATGTCCCGCCTTCGAGGTCCAACACTACAGATGCCTAAATTCTATTGCTTGCGACTCTTGGATACATTCCCCTTTCATGTCCCGCCCATCCAGCCACTATTCAGAATCTATTCCCCCCCCCCCGACAAGTTGCTGGAAGCAGAAGGTGTGAAGTTACTGGAAATAAGGCCTATTCAACAGTTTCAAGATTCCGGCACTGGTGATGCCCAAGAACGGGGACACTCTTATGGTGGCGGTCTAACACAAGATGGAGACTTAGGTTCAGAGAAATTTATGGCGTTGGTCGACGTGGAGGATCCATACCTGCCCATCCCTCTGCATCCTTCAGTTTCATCTTTTCCGCATCGTGTCTGCGGCCTGATTTAACACCATTTCAAAGTAATACCCTTCGGTCTTGATGGAACCCCATGTTTGTCTGTTCTCTGCCGAATGCTGGGGGTTTCTTCGCAGCCAGAGGTTATGGTGTCACGTGTACCTCGATGACTGGCTTTTGCAGAACGCATGTGCCTCTAATCTCCAAAAGATTCGGTTTTGAATTTAGCTGTTTAGAGCTGGGCCTTGGGGTCGGGGGGCCCCCCCCCCCCCCCTTTCCCGTCAAAGTTTCCCTCAGTTTTCCTGGGAGCGGAAATCTACCTGGTCAACTTCCTGATCTGTCTCCTTCACTGAAGAGCGAATCTTCGGGCCACCCTGGGGAATATGTGCAGGCTGTCTTGAATTTCCGCTAGAGATTTTGGGTGCAGTATCTCCCTTGGAACACAATTGTGGCTTTGGCCTGACTTCTTTCCTGTTGCGATCCCAGCTCTGATGTTAATCTTATGGCAGCTTCGACGATGGGCTGTGGTGCACACATGGGAAGACCTTACAGCGTCGGAACTGGTCGGCAAGGCCTATACTCTATACTCAAGCCAGCTTTGGCACAGCTGCAGCAAGAGTAGATAAGACGTCTGACTCTTGTTCCAATTTCCTTGTCGAAAATCTCGGTCTGGATTTGTGATGTGATCCACCGTGCCTACGATATCCTCCCCAATCATTTTGATCTTCCGGATGTGCGAGGGTAGGAGTTAATAGCGTTGGCTTCATCTTTGGTATTTGCAGCTTGCATTCCTATAGATGAAATCGTGGTCGTCTGAGCTTGGCACAACACTTTCATAGCCACTCATGCGAGATGTTGGTGGGGCCACAGGTGGTGCACAATGAAAGAACCCATTATGGCTGGCAATGCAGTGGGAGATAATGCCTGGCTGCTGTGTGGAAGATGTTGCCTATTTGCTTCATGTGAGCACCTTCATTTTGTTCGAATCTAATGAAGGTATCATCTAGACTTAGCTCTTGGTTTTGGTCACCTGCCTCATGTTGGACGAAGTCTGCTAGTGACTAAAAGCATTTTCTGATAGTGAAAACCTTAATTTTTAAAGAATTAAGTTTTACTTTTTCTAAAATACTAAGCTTTAATGTCTACCCGCCCACCGTCCCTCGCTTTTGCTGAACAGATAGTTCTGCATACAAGTGTGGCGGTAAGTGGTGCTGTATGCTGGGAGAGCATATGCCCCCCACCTTGTGGGAGCTATGGAAGCCTAAGTGTAATTTAAGGTCTACGAGCATTGAGCTTCGATATAAACTCAATTAGGCTAGTAATTAAAGGTAAGGTTTATAAGTGAAATTATTTTATTTGTTTAAATTATCGTTTTTAAAATCGGGGACTCCCTCTTTAACCAATAATCACCTTAATGATAACGATCTTAAAGGTGCACCTGAACACTCAAATTTTGGGTTTTTTATTGGATTGCTTAGTAGGTAGGAACGCAGCATTGAAGCTTTGCAGAAAACTTCTTCGTTAATTTGAAATTCAAATCGTTCCAATCACTTCCGTCATGGTTTACCTGACATTTTTTTTTGTGTAGAACGCATCTGTGGAAAACCTTATTCTGGGATCCGACGTCCATGTCCAACCACCCGATACTCCATGTAGAGTTTGTGATGAAAAAATCGATAATATTGGCGCAGAATTGAAACGTATTGAGGCTGAAACGCACGATCTCTTTCAGCTTTCGCATCCACAAATTATTACAGGTAGGGTTATTACAACTCAAATTATACCAATAAACTAGTGCTTTATTTTGACTTGCATGCTTGTATTCCTAAGCGCTCAAGAAACTAACTACCCTTGAAGTCAATGGACTGTTTAAAGTCGACTCCTTATCAACGGGTCGCGTCTGTGGACTTGACTTGCGTCTCGTAAGTGAAAATATGCTTCACCAAATGGGCGATCAGGTTATCAGCTCTCCAGTTGATCTTTATGGGAACATCACAGTCGACACAATAAATATGCAAGGACCGGTGAATGGGGTGGATCTTCAAAGTAAGTATGCTATTTTTGTTTTAATCTGTTCTGTCGATGTTTTGCAAGCTAGGTCGGCCCTGTCATACAGCCACCATGGTAGTCAGTGGTGGACCTTGCTGATCTAGCACAGACTTGATAAGGTCCCCTGCTAGTTGTAGTGAGGCTGTAGGCTTTGCTATGGGATCTGCAGTGGCGTTAGCTTCCGTCAACAGCGTCAGACCTCTTGACTAGTTTAATTTTGCCAAATTTTTAAAGACCCAATTATGTTGTCGCCTGATAGTTGGTGGTGATTGTTGCACTGGCGTAATGCCCGCTTGTTCCTCGTCATATCTTCCCTGGTGACCATAGCTTTATAATTTTTTTTAATCCTAAGATTGACAATTGGTTTTGGCCAAGCTTTAAACTGCAATACATTTTTTGTATATTTAGAAACATTGACAATGATACTTTTCCCTTCACTGTCCCTCACATTTGGTGATGCCATCGGGAACCATGTGTCCCTGGTAGGTCTCACCTTGGTGGTAATGACCCACAACCTAATACATCTTAATTTAACTCTTAAAAACTTTTACTTCGGATGGCAGCTAGTGACTGCAACGTCATTGCTATTTCAGTTGTGTGTGCAGCAAACTTATTATACTGTTGGAAGATAAGCGCAGCGAGCAGCATAGAGATCTATATATTAGGGCAGCATAAAGGTCTAAGATAATTGGGAAATTGTTGTAGGAGTTGTTTTGCAAGTGACTTGCATAAAAGATTAGGGTGTAGGTTTTGCAGAATAATTGTATGGGAAAGTATTCCTTAGTGCTGTGATTAGTCCAAACGTCTTAGTTTGCAAGAACTGCCTTTTTAAACTTAAAAGCGAGGAAGGTATTTTGTTTTCTAAGCCAAGGAATACTGGAATACGCATTACCTGTCTTGGCCTCCCAACTCCACGTCTTGGAATGTGCCAGGAAATGGCGGTTCTTAGTGTTGCTTTGATTACATGATTTTGGCAGTGTTAACTCGGACGAGGGGCCAAAAGGTGCTCTCCCAGGCCTCCTTGTGCAAATGAATAAATACGAAGATGCACACGGATTTGTTTTTAGTTTGCTAGGGAGTCAATTGATGTAGTTATCCTACATTTCCTCAGGACTTTTGTCAGGAGGTTATAAACGTGGGTGTTAGGATTCATGAGTTGGCGAGTTCATCCCCAGTAAGCAATTTTTTTTAACCTCGGACTCTTATGTAAAATGTACCGAACGTTCAAACGAGTCTTTCTCCTGGGCCTCCTGTGATTTTTCCGAGTTTAAAATGTCAACACAGGCCAAAATAAAAATTTTTTTCATTTTAACCTTTTGAGACAAAGACCCTAGTCTGCTAGTTGGATAAATCTTGGTTTCGCAACATGAATGTACCCCTCACAACTTTAAATAGTTTGCTTTAATGACTCTTAAAGGAAAACCAACTGTAATGCCTTGCAAGCCAGCCTTACCTTATTAGCTGTTCATTGAAGGTTTGTCGTGCATCTCGTCCATATTCAACTCCCAAAGTCGGTACAATGTTCTTGTCTGATTTTAAGTTAGAAGTAATTAGGACAGCCACTACGTTCTAGCATGGTTTTTTTAAACTGAATCTATGCCATAAGACGAAGCAATTGGAAGGCTAAATTAACCGGGGTAACCAACATTTCCATAACCAGTTTTTGAATTGTTAAGTAAAAGTTTAACATCAACGAGTCTGGGGAAAATACTAGTCCACTTGATTTATTTTAAAGTCCAGTTTTGCTTATCTAATACACAGCAAGTTCGTTTAGCTGTTAAAAATGTACCATACATAAGCTTTTGCGTTAATTCCATATGTTTTCAGGAGTTGCAACTTTGTCAGGAAGCCACACATTTACCGAACCACAAACTTTTATGAAGGTAACTGCGACGACCGTGCAACTTTCTGGAACACTCAATGGAATTGATCCCAGTCTGATAGTTGTGTCCGATGTCCCCCGACCTGTAAAAGGGATCAAGACGATCAGTGGCAATCTTATTGTGCGAGGAAATATTGATGTCGAAAATAAAATCAACGGAGTAAGTAATGTTGATGTTAAATCAGTTATTTTGGAATTTTTAATACATTAGAACTATAATTGGGTGTTACTTTGAGAGTGTGCGGCAGTGAAGCGTGCACTCTCGGATTTTCAGGGGGGGGGGGGCGGTTGTGTGGATACACTAAACCATGCGCCATGGCTGTTTACCGTGACGCACGTATCACATGACTTGGATAGTCCACTCACATGGCCAAAGATCCGCTATTCTCGTTCGTCATTGGCTAAAGCATGATGACATCACGGCGAATAGCCGTGGCTCGTGGTATCGATCACTTTAAGGTAACAGAATACCCCTGTCTTAAGTTTCACCTAAAACAATGGTAGATTTTTTTCTAGTAAAAGAAGCAAGGTCTTATTTTAAAATCCAAATGGGGGAAATTAACCATTTTTGGGCTTAATTTTTAAATTTTACCTAAATTGGCCTTCACCCTGTAATGACAGCAAAGTTATGCTTTTCCGACGTGTATTAAAAATCGTAGGCTGTGCAGAAAAGTGTGCTTAATGCTGCATGGTAACTAGCCTCAGGTTTCCATAATATTCATATCACTGACAACACTTTAGTAATTTTTAAAATCCACTCTTAAACTCGCTAGCATTAAAATGTGGTTTATATGCTTGTGTACACAGGAATTATGACCCAATTTTTTTAATTCCGTTAATAAGCAACCTTGTTACCGATTTTTTTTAGGTTGATCTACCCGATTTAGTGAAGCGTTTTGTTACCACTAATACAAATCAAGTCATTCCTGCAAATGTGACGTTTGCAACTAATGTAACGTTCCATAAGGATTTAACAGTTGGGAAATTTCGGGGAATCGATCTCCTACATTTTTCACAATCTGTTGTAAACACTGAGGATGAGCAAGTGTTGGAAGGTAAGCTGTTCTGTGTAATGCAAGCACCGTTATAAAATTAGTCTCTGGTTAAATACTATAATCCAATTTCAACAGTATTGTAAAAGTCGATTCTGTATGTCTGCGGGTTTTTTTTTTTCAGGACTTGTTACTTTCAATTCTAACATCCTAGTAGCTGGCAATGTTAGAGAAGTTGGCCTTATAAACAATGTCGATCTCCGCACTGTGCTGACTGCCCGAACAGATCAACGTATCGAGCATGATGTTACTATCTCGTCAGATGTGTTTGTCAGAGGGGATTTGGAGGTGGAAACCATCAATGGCCTTTCCCTAGCCAATGAAGTTGTTACGACTTTGGGAGAACAAACTATCAGTGGTAAGTTCAGTAGCCTATGAGCCGGTGCCATTGGCTTAATATGCCAATAAGGCTCACATGGAACAATACTTTGCAGTTTAGTGTTCCATGTGCACCTTTTTGGCACTCATTCACTCGTGGCAGCATAATTCACCCTACCTTAGTTCCATTCACCTGTAAATGTACTTTTAGCACATAAAGCCGATTTGATACTCGTGTAAGCGAGTTAAATCTTGGCTCAGACCCAAAGTTGATGTAATGGTCAATAATAGTTGGTAATGTTCCTAGTTTTGCTAGGAAACACTAGTTTCTGGGGTGCTTCTCTTCCTGTATGCTCAGGGGTAGGCTAAGGTCAGAATCTTGCCTTGGACTGATGTCTGAGACTGCTGACCTTTGGGCCGTTCTGAACGGGACACCTCCCGAATTTCCAGAGCCCTTCTCCCAAATGCGTAGGGGTGAGCCGAGGCCAGGATCTAACCTTGGACCTTCGTCTACAAGACACGTCATGCTAACCAATGGGCGTCTCACCCGGACACATCACCTAGTTTTGAGGCCCTTCTCTTCCCAAATGCGTTGGGGTGAGCTAAGGCCAGGATCTAACCTTGGACCTTTGTCTAGACTTGTCATGCTAACCATTGGCCACTCTCACCTGGACACTTTACCTAGTTCTGGGACCCTTCTCTTCCCGAATGCATAGGTGTTAGGCTAACCATTGGGCTACATTCACCCGGGCTTCCCCCGACACTACCTCAATGTAACTGGACAAGGACGACGAAGCAGTTGGTGTTGTTGGCTAATAATAAAGAATCTGTCGATCCTTGTTCAGGAGGGGTATTCAAATATAAATATATAGATCTATTTTTTTTTTATTCATTGAAGATGAAAAGTTAGGGCATCGTTAATACCCTTTTTATCTAGTACACAAGATGTAATGCATTGGCCATACTTGTAAACTAAAGTAATGATAACCGCAATGCCATGAACTATTGTGGAAGGATGTGCAGGGCAATTCAAAATTGGGTATAACTAAAATTTTGGACCAAAGAAGTGTACTTCATTTCGAGCCCCGACCGTTTAACCTTCAACTAATCTCTTTCAAGATGAACCAATCGCATACGGCAACCCATAAGCTCTGTGTTTCGACTTTCTACAGCTGGGTATCGCAGCGCCACCTCGAAATCCCTTGGTGGTGTATCACGCGAGTGACGAGCATAACACGCGTGTAAGACTGGAAACGGGAAAACCTTCGGGAATTGACGAAATACTCGTGCGTGGTCAACATCCGAAGTTGCCCTTATTCTGTGTTCGATTCAAACCAAATTTCGTTCGTTAAAGAAATGTGAACCAAGGAACAAGCTACAGCCTCGGCGACTGCTCGGCACACAAAACCGTGTTATCTTCGGCTACAACCGTTTTAAAAATGAATGTTGGATTTAAAAACTTTTCAGCGACTTCTGAGCTATCTTAAATTTTTTTTAATGTCGTAATCTTAAATTAATTGACTAAAAATATAAGTTAGATATCAATTTCAGTTATCATGAATTCGTTTTAGTAATGCTAAATTGTTTCAATTTCCCACGACGCAAGGTCGTGCTGCCAGTCTTCTAACAGTATCGGGCGAACGGGCTGTGTATGTTGGCTGTGGTACGCAAGTAATTCGTCCATCTCTTTAGAGTTGTTAGTCCAAGGTTTAACCACACAGCCATAACACTCGTAATGCTACCAAAGTCAAAAAAAAAATTGGACTAGGGATACTTTTGGATTTCAACAAAATCTTGAGGCTTTTTTTAATCTTTGTTGCACTTTTCAGGTCACAAAATTTTCCTGCAGCCAGTGAAAATTCTGGGTGACTTGGATATGGCACCAGGGAAAACGGTTAATGGCGTCGATATTTCCCAGGTTGGAAAACCTATAGGTGTCGGCCAAAAATTGTCAGTAAACAACTTGAAAGTGGATTTCATAAATGGAGTAAACGTGCACAATATACTGGGACATTCATTGCGAAAGTCTGTACCCCAGAACATCACTGCCAATTATACATTTGTAGATGTAAGCTTTAACGAATTGTTTGTGAATGGGCTACTTGCTGGTCACCGGCCTGAGAGAGATTTCATCACAACAGTAACTGAACAGCTAATAGACCGTGAAGTGGATTTCATAGATGGTGTTATCATTCATGGAAATGCAGGAGTCAAAGAAGATAAGATGGTAAAATATTTTTTAATTACTCGTGTATGAATCTTTTTGCTAAAGTGTATGGATGATGATAAGTCTGATTTTTAGGCCAACCAAATGTTTTGGAAAAATGTACCACAAGTACATTATTGGGCCATTCTTGGAAGGAAAGGTTCCCTGTGTACTTACTAATTTGTGTGCATTTGTAATAGTAATAAGCAAACCGTGCAAGAAAATTGTGATAATACTCGTTCATGAATGCAATCGACTTCCCCAGCTCTTTATGATTTGAATCTGGTTTAAAGCTTTTAAGTTTTGCCGTACAAAGTGATCGCAAATTAGTTTCCCCACTTAATTTTCTCGCGTGTTCTGCTTGTTGCGTGTTCTGCTTGTTGCGTGTTCTGCTTGT